>JAYJMJ010301088.1:0-10034 GCA_036873875.1 Laminaria ephemera | reverse complement strand
GTATCTGTTATCTCACCCAGTGCTGCTGTCAATGTGATATCAGCAGCGTCACCAAGTCCGAGTGAAGTAAAGACACCTTTTGAACCGGTAATATTGTTTATATGACCAAACGTATAAACATCCAAGCTCCATGTAACTTGATCCGTAACATCTTCAGTAGTTGCATCATCATAGGTTGCTTGGACAGTAAATGCTTGAACTGCATCGTTTCCTAGATCTAGCTCATCAGGAGAAATTGTCAGAGAATTTAAAGATCTTGTGGATGTATCTATATCAAAAGTGTCACTAACATAACCACTAGAAGTAAAAATTGATGCGGTAATGGTTTGTGTGCTCCCACTATAGCTTGTCGGCGTAACTATCCCATTAAAACCATCTGTATTATTAACTAATAGATCAGACGTCACAGACCAAAATACCTGATCAGTTATATCTTGAACATGTCCACCTGGGTAAGTTGCATTTGCCCTAACTTGATAACTCAAGCGCTGAATAGAGTTATCATCACTGATGATTGATGGGCTAGCAGTTAAATTAATACTCGTGATTGTATTAACGACTTCTACATCTGCCGTACCTGTTATTGCAGATAAAGTTGCAGTGTAAGTGGCTGTGCCCGATGCTACAGCTCCCCCTGAATTGGTAATTACATCAGTATCATCGCTTGTCCAAGTAACTGAGTCTGTAATGTCTGAAATAAGAAATTCAGCTCCTGCATTATAGCTATATTTCCCATAGGCTTTAAATTCATAATTTAAGCCTGCAAGCACCTCGATATTTTGTGGATACACTTCAATGGATACTAAAGTTGCATCTTTAATATCTATCGTTGTTGTTGCTACTTTGGTTGCAAAAGTTGAGGTAATTACATTATCAACGCTATATTCGGTATCATCAGCAATGGTCACGGAACCATTAGTAACTGTTGAACTAGCATCATCCGTTGACCAAACATTAGCACTATCATTGGTGATACTTTTTATTGAGTCATCATTATAAATCGCAACGGTTTCTATTTGTAATTTACTGTTATCTGGCACCACTACAGATAAACTAGATGTATCGATTCGATCAATGGTAAAACTATCATCATCTCTAAATGTAACTGATAACATTTTAGTACCTAATGTTGCATGAGTAGCCGTAATAGTGGCCGTAGTATCTGAGCCTAAGTTATTACTTGTGACGACAATACTCCCACTATGGGCATTAACCGTTTGTGAACTGCCTGTCGTGAATATAATGTTAGAGTCGTCAGTGCTCCAATCCAATGTTGTTGTTAGAGCTTGTGTGGTTTTATCTGAAAATATTTCAACTGGATCTATGACTAGCTGTGTTTGTTCCACCAAAATAGTTGAAGTTTGAGCGTAAATATCAAAATCAACAACCTCAGGTGCAGTTACGGTTATTGCAGCGCTTTCGCTAAGAGCTGACGCGGATGTATAAACATTATTTGTAAGATCTGTGTCATCCAAGTTTGCTGTTGCAATAATACCCGGTAGAGATGCAGTGATCGTTGTAGTACCTTGGGTTAGACTTGTTACTATGCCACTAGCCACTGTTGCAACAGTTTCATCAGAACTTGTCCAAACTAAATTAGCTACTTCATAACCTGTAGTCGAAGCGCTTGAATTGTTAGCTGATGTACCAAAAGTAGGTGCTATAGTTAGGGTTTCACCTAATAATATATCTTCAACATTGACTGATAATTCCAAATTAGCTGTCGGGTTTTCAATGGTTAACTCTATGGTTGCAGTTAACGGTGAGCTAGCCACAGCATAAATGCCATTTGCAGAATCTTCAGTGACCAAATCATGCGTTGCTGTGATGGTTACAGACCCCTGTGCTAGCGCTGAAACTATTCCTGTTGTCGCCCCTACTGTCGCAATTGAGTCATCTGAGCTAGACCATGATAATTGTGTAGAGTCATACCCGTCTGTATCAGAAATGGTGTCAGAAGTTGTGGTAAAACTAGGCGTTATTGTCAATGTATCTTCAACTAAAAAAGTACTATTAGATACCGACAACTCTAGATCCACCTCTGGATAAGCCACAGTAATTGTTATGCTTTGTGAGATGTTCGTTGATGAATCTGTTGCTGTGATTATCGAGTCTGCGATTACTGCATCATAAGCAACAGTAATCAACCCATGGGCTGAAGATAACCCACTGTCGATATGTGAGACATCAACTTCACCAGGGTTGTCAGTAGACCAAGTTAAGGTAGAACTTAAATCTTCCGCACTCATAGTCGTTCCGTCTGTATACGTACCGCTTGCAACAACTTGTAAAGTATTGCCTTGAATGACAGATGAATTAGCCGTATCAAATTCAATAGATTCTAGAATTGCCTCTGTGATGGTTATCTCAATGGAGTCGTTTACAGTTTCAGAAGCACCATCATAGATTGGTGTTGAAACCGCTATATATATAGTATCTCCAACATTAGCATTATTGGCGATGGTCACTACCCCTGCAGGGCTAGAAACTGAGCCGTTAACTGAATCAAGAAGTTCTTCCCATGTAACGGCTGCTGAGGTTGAAGTCGTTCCATCAGAATAGGTTGTTAAGGTTCCTAATTGTAATGAATCCCCTTTTGCAACATTTTCAGCCGCAGAAGATACATTATTCACGGTGATCTCAATTTGCTCAACCAAAGGTGCTATTGCAGTGACAACAACGGTTTGTTCAATTAATGTTGATGAGCTTGATGATTCAGGAGCACTAACCTTAATGGTTGCGGTTGTTGTTGGACTAAGTGAAGTATCATTTGCAAAAGTTACAACCCCAGTAGTGCTGACTGTCGCTTTAGCATTATCACTTGACCAAGTCAGAGTTGTAGGTAGTCCATTTGTACCATCTGATAAGGTACCGGTAGCAGTAAATGCCATACTTGTGCCTACTCTGATATCAGAGTCACCAGGTGATAATGCGATAGAGGTTAATAATGGAGCCCCTACTGTAACGAATATTGAATCAGAAACGATTGTGCTAGAGCCAGTGAAAGCAACCGTTTGAACTACAATCTCTGCTTTAGAAAGCACAGTCGCATTATTCTGAACCGTGATTGTACCATCTTGGGCGACACTCACTAAACTTGGCGATTTACTACTCCAAGTTAATGTTGGTTCCGATGCGGGGTTGGCGTCAGACATAACAACATTAGTTGTTAAAGTTAAAGATTTTCCTCGCGCTAAAGTCAAATCTGAATTAGTAATATCTACACTTTCAACTTCAGGTTCACCAACCGTTAAGGTGACTGATTTTGAAATTGTCGTGCTAGAATCTAACAAAGCTTCATCAGCGGTAGCTGTGATTACGACGGTATCTGGAGTCGAAAAGTCAGCATCATTTTTAATAGTTACGTCACCTGAGTCAGTGACTGTTGCAATTGATGAATCAGAAGTTGACCATGTTAACTCTGTAGGTAAATCGCTCGAACCATCTGACATTAAACCTGAAGCAACCAACTTAATTGTTGAGCCTCGCGGTACTTGGCTATCACCTGGAGTTAATGTAATAGCTTCTAACGCAGCTTCTGTCACTGTGATTAATATTGAATCTTCAACAAATTCCTCGCTAGATCCAATATATTTAGGAGCTCGTAACTTAATAGTTGCTGTATGTCCTACTGTTGCACTGTTTGGGATTGTAACAACACCATTATCAACCGTTGCAGTTATTGAATTTGAACTACTCCAAGTTAATGTCGGGACTTTAGTAATATCGCTATCTGACATAACAATTGATTTAGTTAAAGTTAGGCTACGACCCTTTCTTACAGAACTGTCAATATCCACTATATCTAACGTCTCAATAACTGGATTGCCAACCAAAAGTGTGATTGTTTTAACAATATCAGAACTTACTACGCCACCGTTAGGCGCTGTTGCGGTTATTATCACTTGTTGGCCAATCAAGGCATCATCTTTAATTGTAACTACACCCGTCGAACTATCTACCGTTGCTTGAGCAGTATCACTGGATGTCCAAACTGCTGTCATTGGATCAACAGTTGAAGTATCTGTATACGTACCAATAGCTGAAACCGTTGCTGTTGTACCTCTTGGTATCGTTGTATTATCGGTCGACAAGGTTATGCTAGATAATAAAGGTGCCACAACTTTTAATAAGATACTTTGAGTAACTGGGTTAGTTGATGTTGCTGATTCGTTTGCAGTAGCAGTTATCGTGACCGTGTCGTTAAGCTCTGCACCATTGGCTATTGTCACGACACCATTGGCATCCACTGTTGCTATAGATGCATCACTAGTCGTCCATGTAATAGTAGTGGCAATATCATTTGTTGAATCGGATTGCGTGCCCGTTGGAGTAATAGTTGTTGAGGTTCCACCCGGAACTTCATTGTTTGTGACTTCCGAGGCAGCTAACGTCATTGATGTTAAAAGTGGTTGTCCAACCGTAAGCGTGATTGTTTTAACCACATTCGTTACGGAGTCTTCTTCAATTGGTGCAGTAGCAGTGACGATAACCTGTTCGCCAATTTCCGCATTATTTAAAATGGTTATAAAACCATTTACATCCACTGTTGCTATATCAGTATTACCACTACTCCAAGTCAAAGAATCCGGATCATCTTTAGTTGTGGTATCTGTATAAGTGCCAGTGGCTGTTATGTAAGCATTGCTGGTACCTCTTGGAATCATTGTATCTGAAGTTGACAATTCCATACTCGATAATAAAGGCGCATCAACGGTTAAAGTAATCGATTGAGTTATGTTGGTGGAAGAGCCTGAGATTGCAGCGGCCGATGCTGTAATAGTGATAGTTTCGTCTTCCCCAGCTGTATTTCGGATAGTCACTTTTCCAGATGAGCTAACCGTTGATAAAGTTGGTTTATTGGTTGTCCAAGTTATTGTTGTTGAAATACCATTCGTAGAATCAGATTGAATTCCCGTTGCATCTATAGTAACAGAAGTACCTCGAGGAACTGTTGTATCACTCGTTGTTAAACTCAATGCTGTTAATAAAGGTTTCCCTATAGTTAATACAATGCTTTGGGTGATATTAACCGAGGAACCGTCAGCATCTGGCGATGTCGCAGTTATAGTGACTTTTTGACCAATGACTGCGTTTGAAATTATTGTGACTAGCCCATTACTTGCATTAACTGTTGCTTTATTCGTATCGCTACTGCTCCATGTAATTGCGGTTCCTATTGGAAAGCCAGCTGTATCATCAGTTAATAACCCCATCGCACTAATTTGTGCAGTTGATCCTCTTGGTACAGTTTGATCAGTTGTTGTTAGTGTTAAACTAGTTAATTTAGCTGAACCAACTGTTAAGATTATTGTTTTCTCAATTATCTCATTTGCATCATTTTTAACGGGGACTAAAGCTTTAATTGTCACTGTAGCTCCAAGATCTGCATCGTTCGGTATAGAAACAAGACCAGCATCAGTTACTATCGCGTTCAATTCATTAGAGCTTTCCCAAGTGATCCCTGAAGGTAAATCAGTTGTACCATCGGTTAATTGACCAGTTAAACTCAGTTGAGCACTTGTCCCCCTACTTATTGTGTTGTTTGAGTCTGGAGCGGTAATAGTTAGAGATTGTACTATTGGGAGTTCAACCGTAATTGTTACCAATGAACTGGTGATTTTATTGCCACTTTCGTTTGTTATATAAACGGAAACATCACCAGAACCTGGTTGATTAGAGGTGATCAATCCAGTAGTGGATATTGTAAAAATACTTTCATTTAAGTTATTCCAACTTACATCATCCGTAATATTTTGAGTACTGCCGTCTGAATAACTACCCGTCGCGGTAAATTGTGCCGTTAACCCGTCGGCGATACTATTATCATCTACAGATAAACTAATGGATGTTAATAATGGGTCTTTTATATCTATTTGAATAGATTTAGATGTAACACCAGCATCGGTTGTCCAAGTCGCGGTCGCCGTCATCACTCCAGCAGCATTGGTTGTGAATGAATTAGTACTTGATTGATTAGTAATATCATCAATTGTTGCAATTGCCGAAACCTGCCACGTTAATCCATTTGAAAAAGTAACTTGTTTGTTATTACTAGTGACACCATAAGCGTTTAAAGATAACTTTTGACCGGCATATACATCGCCACCAGCATGCTCAATTACAAGATGATCTAATGTTTCTATCGATACAAATGTTTGTTTTATAATGGCTTTATCATCAAAGTCAGGATGTGAAGCGTTAACTGTTACAGAGCCTAATCTTTCTGCACTAAATACCCCGGTGTTAGTTATATTACCGGCTTTGTCTTCCGCTAATTCATTAGAACGTCCCGTTGTCCAGGTTACTGCATTGGTTAAATCAACAATACTATTATCAGAATAAATGCCTTTAGCTGTGAACTGTTGTTGCATGCCTAGAACAAAAACTGGTGTTGCAGGAGTGATATCAATGAACTTTAATAATGGGCCAATAACCGTAAATGGGTAGTCGACATAAATCGTTTTCGTTTCACCTAATTCAACCACTTCAATTTCTACATGCAAGGTTGCATCGCCTAGCCCTACGGGTGTTATAACACCTACTGAGCTAATGTAGGCAACATTTGTATTATCGATAGACCAATCTACACTGCCGTTTATCGTTGCCGTAGTACCATCAGAATATAAGCCGGTAGCCGTAAGCAAATCTGTGTTACCTTTTAAAAATAGAGGCGTATTTTGAGGTATCTCAGTAAACCTCGGTGACGTTGGGTGAATACTAATACTTCTTAAAATTGCAGGATCTACTGTAACTTGGGTTTCAGAGGTTAACTCCTCTTGTCCTGTCGGTGTGTAGCTAGCCGTTATATAAACAGACCCAGCTGATATTCCTTGGAGTACATTGCTGCTAGCTTGATTAAACTCAGCAACGTTTATATTTTGGCTACTCCAAGTCGCCAACTCTGTAAGATCGATTGTTTCATCATTACTGGTAAACCCAGTGGCTGTAAATACTAAAGTATCTCCACTTGTAATGGTTTGAATCGTTGGACTTACTTCAATAAATTCTAATACGGCTGCACCAATAACAAAATCAGCCGTTGTTATTAATGTTTGCCCAAATGTCGTATTTTGAAGATTTACCGTAACTTTGTTTTCTGTTTCAGTAAGTGCGGTCACCAAACCTTTAAATGTTGATCCATTTTCAACACTAATGAATGCTTGATCGCTTACATCAGGAATAGACCAAGTGCTATTTTCGTCTTCAGTGATCTCAACTTCTGATAAATCACTATAAACAGCGAAAGCTTTTAGATTTAATTGAGCCCCATCCGCCAGTTTCCATGGAGCACTCGAAGTATCAGGAGTTATTTTAATAAATTCAACTATGGCATCAACACGGTTAAGAACCAAACTTCCTTTAAAGGAATTGCCAGATACTGTCTCTGTTGCAGTTATTAATAAAGCAGCGGGATCCCCCTTTTCCATTGTCACTAAACCCGTTTCTTTTACGATAGTGCCAATTTCTAGATTATTTGATGACCAAACTGCAGCGTTATCTTCTGTGATCTTTTTATAAGAACCATCTGAATATGTTCCCCATATTTCAAGTTGTACACTTTTACCTGCCGGGACATTTAAACCAAAACTTAAAGCTGCAGGGGATAGATTAATATTTTCAAGTACCGCGTCTCCAATGGTAAACGAAAATGTTGAACTAATATCTTCTTGTTTATCATTGGTAAGAAGTGCAGATATGGTTAATGCAGTATTTTCTAAAGTTGGTTCAAAAGTATTCGCTTGTCCTCCATCTTCACCAGTTTCAATGATAGTTAAAAATGAAGGCGAACTAGAAAGCCAAGTAACTTGCTCAGTTATCTCTTTTGTCGAATTATCACTGTAGGTACCAATGGCACTAAACAATACATTTTGACCACTTGCTACCGACACGACATCGAGTTCACCAACGCCATTTTTATCTGAATCTAATTGAGCCGAAATACTCATGGATGTTAACAACGCAGGTGCAACCGTGAAATTTAAACTAGTGGTTTTAGTTTTATTTTCGTCGTATATATCTAAATAACTGGCACTAACGGTTACATCACCGGCATTAACCATTTCTAATGTATTTAATTTGATGATAGATAAAACTATTTTATCTTTACTGGCTTCATTAATTTCCCAAGTGACTACATCGGTTAAATCATAAGTTAAGTCGGTTGAAAACGTCCCCATCACTTTAAGTGGTTGGCTGTAACCTTTATACAAACCATTATTTTCTGGTAGTTCGATCGCGAAAGAGACTAATTTAGCTGGTGTAACGGTAACAATGACGTCGTGTGAGAAATTGGTATCATCGATAAAAATTGATGCGGTTGTGGTTAGTACTCCCAGTTTGGATACATCTTTGGTCGCAATTAATATTCCAGAACTTGAGTCTAATGTCGCTAATTCGTTTTCTGTTGCTGTCCAAGTAACGCCTGACAGTATTTGCTCTGTGCCATCACTTAACATTCCTTTTAATTGAAAATTTACCTGTACGCCTTGAGGTACCGATACTTGTCCATCAACAATGTTGGCGTTATCTGAAATTGTTAATACATCAACAACAATTGCAGATCGTAAAGTTACCTCAGCAGGTTCACTGACAATAAGTTGCTCACGATCGTTAATAAATTGTGCTGTTATTGACGTTACACCGGTATCAGTGACACTTAAAGTTGAACGTTTGTCTTGGTTAAAACTCGCAAGATTTGAGGAGCTAGAACTCCAAGTTACCGTGTCTGAAATATCTTTTGTGGTGTTATCATCATAATGCCCAATGGCCTGCCAGTTAACTTGTAAACCCACAGCAAAGGTGTCGGATTGTGCGGAAATATCTATTTTAGTCAACACTGGTTTTATAACAGTTAACACTCGTTCAGTAACGATTTGTTCGTCCAGACGATTAGGTAAAGATAAGGTTAATGTCGTTGTGCCTTCAACAAAGGTCTCAATTAAAAATTGACCGGAATCCAACAATGCCACTGTGGCTATCGAGGTATCGCTAGAGGTAAAGACTAATGATTCATTTAAACTTATATCTTCTTTATCACCAGTTGAATATGTTGCTTCGACTGTAAACTGTTCCTGTTTTTCTATTGAAATAACCGGTGCATCCTTAAGAATCACTTGATTCTCAGGAACGATATCTATTGTTTCAATCACTTTTTCGCTAATTGTTATTTCAACAGAATTCGACGTAACTTCAGTACCATATCCATCATCAATAACTGCTGAAACCGTTACTTGCCCCATATTATTTGTGGTTATATTGCCTTCAGCATCAATGTTTATAATATTTTCTGGTGTGCTTATCCAGCTTACATTTGTGGTTACATTATCATTCGTTAAATCTGTAAATTGCGCAATTGCTGATACTTGCCCGGTTCGTCCTAGAGGAATATTAGATTGAGCTGTAATGTCTAATTTTGTGACAGCGGCTTCGGTAATGGTTAAGTTTACAGCGTTTGTTTTGACCTGCTGTAATTCATTAGTCACACTGGCCGTCACTTTTACTAGACCAACATTTAAAGAAGAGACGACTCCTTGATTTGTGATAGATGCGCGATCGTTGTTATCAATAGACCACGATATCCCTTCAGTTATTGGCCTAACCGAACCGTCACTATAGTTACCATTTACAACAAACGATTTATTTTGCCCTAAATATATACTTTGTGCTTTTGGTGAGATAACGACACTATTTAATAATGCGGGTGCGATAGTCAGTTCGAAAGAAACTTGTCGTTTTGAATTAGTCGCTGTGATGACAACTTTACCTGGCGCTTTAGTTATGATCTGATTTTTATATGTTTTCTCCAGAGCCATTTCAGCAAGATCTGAGTTATCGGTAGTCCAAACATATTCATCTAATTCAAAAGATTGGTTATTGCTTGATATATTGGCACTCACATCTTGCTCACCTGTGACTTTATCAAACACCCCTACCGAAAGTTCTTCTCCTTCACGAAATACAGTTTCTATTTCTTCTTTGGATTTGAAGAGATTGGAATAGCGCTCCATTTCATCTTCCCCATATTCTGCTTG
>JAYJMJ010301077.1:0-10034 GCA_036873875.1 Laminaria ephemera | reverse complement strand
ACTTTGGCGAATCGGGTTCACCCACAATGGCGCCAACATCGTGCTCTTTGTGCTGCTTCTCACTGTCGATGTGGTCGTTGTGACCAGGCATTTTCTTCGGATTCGAGCTCGCAAACAAGGTGCCCACTCCGCAGAATCTCGCGACAGCGCGCTCGAGGTTTGTGATGGGCTCGGCATGGTTCCGATCAGTCCTGTCATTTTCGATGTCGGCCAAGAATCCCTGGTTGAAGCACGCGTCGCACTCCGAGCCTGCCTCGAATTGCGAGGAGCGACATCGATTACCGTTATCGACCGTCTCGGCCGGTCCGACATCGAAGAACTTTGCCAGCGATTCCGAGTCGAGCGGAGAGTTCCGACCCAGGCCATACGAGAATCGCATATCGCCACCGAGGTGATGAACGAGTCCGATGCCCAGCTCGTCACTCTTGTGCCGGCCTCGGTCTGGGCCCCCGCCGATGCGATCGAACTCGGTGCCGCGGCGCTGAATCAACCGCATCTTTCCGCGGTGGGAATTCCCGCGAACTGTTCGGGCGGCGGGCGACTGCTCGGGACCGCTGGCTATCCGCTCTTTCCTGAAATCGATTTCCCCGTGCCTGGAGCAACGCCCGGCGTAGTGGTGATGCGGGTCGACCTCATCAGAAAGGCAGGCGGCTTCATCCCCGGCAATGGTGACTTTGTCGCCCGAACCCTCGACGACCTCAACGAAGGTTGGGCCGAATCGGTCTCTCTCGGCCCGGGTATTGCGAACCGGCCAGCCCCCTGGGACGAAGACCTCGCGCTGCGACGTCGGGTCGATGAGGTAGGACGTCAGCAAACCGCACGCGAAGCGCACCGACTCGTAGAAGCTTGGGCGGTTGTGCCCCGAACCTTTGCGCTATTCGTTCCCGTCATCGTCGCGCTTACTGGATGGCTGCCGTTCTCGACCAGCCTCACCCAAGCGGTGATCTTTGCGTTGCCTTGGTTTGTTTTGGCAGCGATGAGCCGGGCCGAGATGCGTCGAAACCGGGGGAGCGGAAACACCGGGGAGAGCAGTAGCGAACATCACTGGAGCGACCTCCGGGCGGGCGTTCGGACGATCACTGCCGATTTCTTGGGTCTCGCCCGCGGATCGTCGCTTGCGATTCCGCCGGGACACATCGCCGCACGTCACCTCCACCTCATGGGCGTTCTTGGTGTGGTCGCGGTGATCGGCTGTTTCGCTCAGCTCATTGGCGTTCACCTCACGAGACTTAGCGATCTTGCAACGGCAGCAGTCATTCTGGTTTCGGTGGCGTTGCTGGCGCTCGTCCGGGATTCTACCTGGGCACAATCCGAGCGAGAACGACGTGTTCTTCCCCGAAGTACACCAACCCAAAGCAACGAGACGGCGTCTGGTATCTCCCCGTACGGTGCGGACATCGCCGAGGCATTTCCCACAGGGACCGAACTCGCACTTCGCCTATCCCTTCCCCAACCTGGCCGAAACGACTGGGAACGCAACATCACGGGCGTGGTCCAGAAGCCCGGGCAGAAGGATGGCAGCGGGTGCTACGTGCAGTTCGATCTCGACACCCAGGTCCTCGATGAACTGCTCTACTTTTGCAGTGTCACAACGCCAACACTCATTCGGCTCTCGCAACCCGTTCCGTCGGGTGTCGTTTCGCTACGCAAGACCGGACGCCAACGGACGGTCGAACCACTGGGGCTAACCGACGCCGTTATCCGGCCCAGAGGTTCGTTCGAACAGCGAGAAGTCCAGTGAGACGCACGTGAGAAGTGCAGCGAGCCGGAACCAGCTACGGTCGACTCCCGTGACCACTGAGGTTTCCACCACCGACGTCCTCCGATCGCGACTAGCGAGCGGTTCAATGCCCGGAAATCGTTCCGACGGTCACCGAGTCGCGCTTGCGGTTGAAGGCGGCGGCATGAGAGCTGTCGTCTCGTCGGGCATGTTGCTGGCGCTTGAACAGCTTGGGTTCGGCGATGCCTTCGATCTCGTGATTGGGACGTCGGCGGGATCGCTCGCCTCCGCCTTCTTTGTGGCGTCGCAAGCCACCGAGGGAAGCGTGCTCTTCTATACCGACCTCACCACGGCACCGTTTCTCGACAAACGGAATGCGCTGAAGCGTCGCAAGGCAATCGACCTTGACTACCTGGTTGACACCGCCAGTCGGCGACGCGGTCTCGAGTATTCGAAGCTACGAGAATCGGGCGTCGAGTTCTGGGCGACCGTCTGCCCGGTCGAGGAGACGAACCCGGTTCGCCGGCTGCGAATCGAAGGCGACAACGATCGAATCGGTGCAATTCTGAAGGCCTCTGCAGCGTTGCCGGTGTTGGCCGGGCCGAGTCGATACGTCGACGGCCATGCCTATGTCGATGGCGGGCTGAGCGAACAAATTCCATGGCGGAGCGCCATGGACCTCGGAGCAACACACATTCTCGTGCTTCCCTCCCGCTCGGTCGATGAAGTGGAGGAAGCGGGACGGGTGAGCTTTGTAGAGAAGTTCGCTACGACCCGAATCGTAGGATCGATGCACGGCGACCGGGTCGCTGATCTTGTTGGCGAACTGCCCGACTCTGCTGCCAACCAAGCACTATCGCTGCTTGCGATCGACGATGGTTCGGCCACAGCGCTCGACTCATTGGGGAATGCCTGGACCGGCAATCTTGAACTGATCGATATCGCGTCGGACGTGCCGGTTCCGGCCCGTCTTGAAACGAAACGACCGGTGCTCGTCGACGGGCTCATCGGCGGAGCACAATCGACGCTCGACCACTTCGGACTCGGCTCGGTTTCGGTCGAACAGCGTGTGGTGCTGCAACATCGCGACGTGAGCGTTCATGAATTCCGCAGTGAGCAACTTCGCTCGGTGATTCGCCGGACTCTTTAGTAGTTCGGGCCCGAGCGGTACCGTGGAGGCGTGGCCAGCTTCCGCGAACTTCTCGCCCAAACCAAGTCGGTTATCGACGAAACCGATCCCGCAGGGGCACAAGCGCGCCTCGCCGCTGGTGCGGTGCTTCTCGACGTCCGTGAACCCGATGAATTCGCCCAGGGCGCGATCGCCGACTCCGTCCATATTTCTCGTGGCACTCTCGAATCCGCCATCGAAAATCGGCTCCCTGACCGAGATGTCGAAGTTGTTGTGATGTGTGCTGGGGGAGTGCGGTCGGCCTTCGCGGCAAAGACGCTCCTTGAGCTTGGCTACTCCAACGTGACCTCGATGGATGGTGGGTTCAACCGCTGGAAGGACGAGGGCCGGGCATGGCATACGCCGGCCACCCTCGAACCCTCGCAACGCGCTCGGTATGCGCGGCACCTTTCGCTTCCAGAGGTAGGTGAAGCCGGGCAGCTCAGACTTCTGGACGCCAAGGTTCTTCTCCTCGGCGCGGGCGGCCTCGGTTCGCCGGCCGCTCTCTACCTAGCGGCTGCCGGGGTTGGGCAACTCGGGATCGTAGACATGGACGAGGTTGATGCCTCAAACCTGCAGCGCCAGGTGCTGCACAATGTGGATCGCATCGGCGACCGCAAAGTCGATTCGGCGAAGAAGACCATCACCCAACTCAATCCCGACTGCTCGGTGGTCACCAACGATGTGCGGCTCGAAGCCCATAACGTGATCGACATCATCTCGGGCTACGACGTCATCATCGATGGCACCGACAACTTCCCGACGCGCTATCTGCTCAACGATGCCTCGGTAAAACTCGGTATCCCGGTGGTGCACGGATCGATCTTCCGCTTTGAGGGGCAAGTGACGGTGTTCGATCCCCTCGACGGCCCCACCTACCGCGACATGGTGCCCCAGCCGCCGCCCGCCGAGTTCGCCCCAAATTGCGCCGAAGCCGGCGTGCTCGGGGTCCTGCCGGGAATTATTGGTTCGTTGCAGGCGCTCGAGGCGATAAAGATCGTTCTTGGTTATGGCGAGGTCTTGCGAGGCCGGTTACTCACGTTCGATGCAACCGACATGAGCTTTCGGGAGTACCGCATCGCCGTGGACCCCGACAACGAAGTAACGACTGCGAACAAGGATCGAATTCAGCTCACGGATCTCGAAGGATCGTGCGCTGCCGAGCTCGCCTGATCGCTAGCGAGGCGTGGTCTTCGTGCCGTTGATGATCTTCTGAACGATCTCTACCTCGGCCCCGTCTGCGGTGATCAGCAAGGTCTGATTGATCTCGCCAGCAATGTCGGTCGCCGCTGCGGGGTTGGTGAGGTCAACCGTCGCTATGCCGCGGCCTTCGGCTGACCATGCTTGGACGATCGCTTCGGCACCGGGGATGTCCATCGCTGACCCCGGGGCGACGAATTGGGACGAGGTAACCGTGAGCTCGACGATTGAGCCATTTATCGCTAGTACCTCATAGGCGGTGACCTGCTCGACGCTCAAGCCACTGACCTCAAGGAGGGCGACGGTTTCCCACCTGGCTCCCACACCGACCGCCTCAAGTGGAAAGGCGAGCGCCACACCATTCTCGCCAGCGGTAGCGGCTGGTCCCAGAATGGAGGGGTCCATTCCTTCGGTGTTGAGGAGTTCGAATTCGAAAACGATGCCGCTTGGGTCGATCACCCGGCGTTCGACGAGGCCGAGGACTTCGTCGAGAGCCACCTGTACCTGCTCGGTAAGAGCAGGGTCGCCTTCGACCAGTCCGATGGCTGAATCGGTAGTGGATTCGAGAACATAGGAATCGCCCTGACGAGTCACGGTTCCGGTTTGCCCGAGGGTCGTCAGCACCGGTGCCCCGGCAGGACCGGCGACGCCGTTGATGGTTTGCGAGATCGCCTGGGAGACTTCGGTGTCAAAGGCAAACGTGTCGCCGTCGGTGTAGTCGAAGCGAAGTTCCTGGCGAGGTTCGGCGCCAGCATCAAGCAAGGTGGCCGCTGATTCGATGCCGTTGGGATTGGTGGCGACGGTAGTCGGTGGCGCCGTAGTCGGGGCGACCGTGCTCGGTGGCGGGTTGGTGGTTGCCGGAATGGTCGGCTCAGGCGCAGCTGTTGTGGGCGGCGACGTTTCTACCGGCTGGGTCGTATCGGTGTCGGTATCGGTGCCCTCAGTGGTGACGACCGCCGATGAGCAGGCCGCAGCAAAGACGGCCATGGTCGCAAACGCGACAGAGGCGATGAGCGTCCGAGGAAACCCCGTCGTGCGGCGGTCCGGCGGTGCCGGGAACGTAGGCGGAGAAACTGGGGAGTGCGTTTGCATCCGCTCAGGGTAGGGGGCTTTCGCTTTCGGGCAACGTCAGCATGGCGACGTCGAGCGTCAGGGTTTACCTCGTTTTGGTGAAGAGTCCGCCGAGGTGCGCAGTGTCGTTAAAACTGCTCAAGAGCCAGCGACCCTCGATGACAACTAGGTGGGTTATCGAGCAGTTGTCGACTGGCCCGATTCGGCCGGTGCCGCCAGCGGTCAGTTTCGCAATCATGCTGATGACACCGCCGTGCACAAACGACACCACATTTCCGCCTGGGTGAGCTGCCACGATCTCATCGATACCGGCTCGGCACCGGCTCGAAAACTCATCGGCGGTTTCTGCTCCGGGGACAGCATTGAAGGTCCCCGACTTGATGACATCGAGCGCTACGGGGTCGGTGCCTTCGGCCATCTTCACCCGCGAGATTCCGCCTTCCCACTCGCCGAGGAAGATCTCATGAAGATGCGGATTGACCGATGAGGTCATCCCATCGGCATCGATGAGTGGCTGTGATGTCTCGACGGTCCGCTGGAGTCGAGTGACATACACCGCATCGATCGGCTCGCCGGAAAGGCGAGCACCGACCAACTTGGCCTGCTCACGGCCGAGCGGTGAGAGCGGAGGATCGCCCTGAGGGCCCAACATCGGAAACGGTTCGCCGGGCACATACGCCTGCGACGCTCCATGTCGCACCAGGAGTATTTCGGTTGCGCCCTCAGGCGCAGCAAACGGAAGCTGTTCGTAGGCGGTCGGAGTGGTGCTGGCCGGATCAGAAGGTGTCGAGTTTGGTTCGGTGTTTGGGTTGGAGGTGCTCATCAGTCCTTGATATTCGCAGACTTGGCTACTCGACGCGAACTACGTTGGCCCGATGTCTGAGTCAATGAGCGAATCGAAGGTCGAGTCGCTACGCGCCGAGACCCCTGGCGTCGACCACGTCATCCACTTCAACAACGCCGGATCTTCGCTTCCGCCGCAACCGGTTGTCGATGCGTGTATCGACTACCTCACGAGCGAAGCACAGACTGGCGGGTATGAAACCTTCGACCGCGAAGGTGCAGCGTTTCAGCGCGTGTACGACGCTGGCGCGAAACTTCTCAATTGCGAACCCACCGAACTGGCGTTTACGACCAGCGCAGCGATGGCCTGGTGGAGGTCGTTCGAGGCGGTTCCGTTAAAGGCGGGGGACCGGTTACTCATGAGCTCAACCGAGTATCAGTCCAACGCCTTCGGGTTCATCCAGGCAGCCGAACGAGGAGTGGAAGTAGAGGTAATCCCCAACACCGAATCGGGCGAGATCGACCTTGAGGCGCTCCGGTCCATGATGGACGAACGAGTCAAACTGGTCTCGGTCACACATGTGGCCATGACCAACGGAATGGTGCAGCCGGTTGCCGAAATAGGCGCAATTGTCGCCGACTCGGATGCCATCTACTTGCTCGACTCCTGCCAGGCCGTTGGACAGCTGCCGGTCGATGTGCAGGAGCTCCAGTGCGACTTGTTGTCATTCACCGGACGGAAGTTCATGCGCGGTCCACGAGGCACAGCCATGTTGTACGTCCGTGATGAAGTCATGGACCGTTTGGCCGACCCTACGTATATCGATGGACGGTCAGCCCAATGGATCGACGCCGACACCTACCAGCTCCATCCCACCGCCCAACGCTTCGAGCTTGGCGAGGTCTCGTTCGCCGCAAAGGCCGGATTCGGGGTGGCACTCGACTACGCCGTCTCGGTCGGGATGGAAAGCGCAGCCGAACGTATTGCGTTGCTGTCTGCGTCGCTTAGGGAAGGTCTCAGCGACCTTGAAGGGGTGACCGTACGTGACACCGGCCAGCACCAAAGTGGCATCGTGACCTTCTCGGTTGACGGGGCCGACCATCTTGGTCTGCAGCAAGCGCTCCGCAAACGAACCATCAACACCTCGGTGCTCTCGAGCGAACTCAGCCACCTTGATCTCGCGCCCAGGGGGATCGATGCGGTGCTCCGGGCGGGCGTGCACTACTTCAACACACCTGAAGAGATTGGCGCGCTCATTCGTGCGATCAGCGAATGTCGGTAACACTGTGGAACATGGCACGTGCCGAGTCCGACGATCTACCCATCGCTGGTGAACCAGACGCTCAGTCTGAGTCACCCCTGCCTGGAACAACGCCGTCTGAGAGAACGATGCCCGGATGGATCGTGTCGGTAAAAGGCGTACTGGTCGTCCGGAACCATGTGGCCCTCGCCAAGAACGACCGGGCCGAGTGGGAACTTCCTGGCGGCCGACTCGATCCAACTGACGCTGGCCCCAAAGAGGCACTCATCCGCGAATTTGACGAAGAGTTAGGGATCGACGTGACCGTCACCGATCTCCTCGACTCTTATGTCTATGAGCCTGTGCCCGACAACAAGCGGCTCATTATTACCTATCGCTGCGAAACGAAGGGCCTCCCGGAGCTCCACCGAAGCGCAGAACACTCCGACGTCGCATGGATCGGCCTCGACTGCCTGCACGAACTCAAACTTCCTGGCGGATACTGGCGCTCGATTAACGGGCTCTGATGCCGCGCAAAAAGGCCCAGCTTCGCTAGGTTTGCCATCTTGGCTGCATCACCGAGCTCATCGTCTGACAACCAGACGATGTTGGCGACCCTTCGTGAACGCAATCCGTTACCCACTGGAAGCTTCGCTATCGGTGGAGGACTACTCGTCAACGGCATTGCGACGTTCGGGTTTCTTACTGTCGCGAAGCGGGCCATGGGCGACGAATCCTATTCGGCGCTTGCGGTGCTCTGGGCGCTTGTGTTCATTCTCGGCCCAGGGTTCTTCCAGCCGCTCGAACAAGAACTATCCCGGGCCACCGCCGAGCGTTCCAGCAGGGGAGAGGGAAGCGCCCCGGTGCTCCGCAAGACCGCCCAAATCGGTGGAGGGCTCCTTGTGCTTGTCACGGTCGGGCTTCTCATCGCTTGGCCGCTGGGACTCGATGAACGACTCGACAACGCGAAGCTCCTGCTTCTCAGCCTGATCCTGGCGATGGGCGCATTTACCGTGAGCCAACTGCTCCGCGGACTCTTGGCCGGTCAGCACAACTACAAGTTCTACGGCGTGTTCTTCGGCGTCGACGGTGTGATGCGATTTGGCGCCGCAATCGTGCTGGCGGTTATCGGCGTCACCGCGGCCGGGGTCTTCGGCCTCACCGTGGGGATCGCACTGATCATCGCTACGTACGTCGCGACCAAAGGCGATGAACCGCTGTCCAAACCGGGCCCAGAGGCATCGTGGAACGAAATTTCCCCATCGTTGGTGTTTCTTCTTGGAGCGGCCCTTTTCGAGGCGTTTCTGCTCAACATTGGTCCCGTAGCGGTCGACACGCTGGCCGGACCGGGTGAAGAGATCGAGGCCGGCCGATTTTTGAACGGGCTTCTCACGGCCCGAGTTCCACTGTTCTTCTTTCAAGCGGTGAAAGCAGCGCTCTTGCCGAATCTGGCCGATGCAATCGGCCATGGCGACTTTGGCCGGTTCCGAGATGTGCTCGTTCGACTGCTCGTTGCGGTAAGCGGGTTAGCGGTATTCGGCGTTGTGTTTGCTTGGGTCGCTGGCCCCTTTGTCGTCGATCTGTTGTTTGCCGATCAGATGAGTCGCACCGATATGGCGTTGTTGGCACTTTCGAGCGGGTTGTTCATGGCCGCGCTGTCGTTGGCTGTCGCTTTGATCGCTCTGGGACATCAGCGCTATGCCGTCCTAGGCTGGCTCGTCGGCGTCGTCATGTTTTTCCCCGGAATCATGCTTTCTGACGATCTCTTCCTTCGCGTCGAACTCGGACTTATTGTCGCCGTTACAACAACGACCTTGTGCATGGCCGGTCTTTGCCGATATGGATTACGTACGGTTCGCACGTCGAGCTGATTCTTCACGAGTTGTTTTCGCAACTCTTCGCTTCCTCCCGCATCCTCTCGCTTTCCCCGTAGCTCCAGCAACCCTCAGGTTTGCGTAGCTCTATCACGAATGGTGGTTCCCAATGAAGGGTCTCATTCTCTCCGGTGGCACAGGTTCACGCCTGCGCCCCATCACCCATACCAGCGCCAAACAGTTGGTGCCGATCGCCAACAAACCGATCCTGTTTTACGGCATCGAAGATATGGCTGAGGCCGGCATCGAAGAGATCGGCATCATCATCGGCGAGACCGGCGATGATATTCGCGCGGCTGTTGGTGACGGTTCGGACTTCGGTGTTCGGGTCACCTATATTCCGCAGGACGCTCCGCTGGGCCTCGCCCATTGCGTCAAGATCGCCGAGGACTTTCTTGGCGGCGACGACTTCGTCATGTACCTCGGCGACAATATGCTCGAGCAGGGGCTCGTCGAATTCGTTGAAGGATTCGAAGCGAGCCGAGAAGCCTCGAACGCACCCGAGCTCGGTGAAGAACACCGAGCATCCGCCGTCGCCCAGATTCTTCTGGCCGAGGTCGACGACCCCCGCTCGTTCGGTGTTGCCGACATCGATGAGAACGGTGCGGTTCGACAGCTCGTCGAAAAGCCCGAGAACCCGCCGTCCAACCTTGCTCTGGTCGGCGTCTACCTTTTTGATCGCACCATCATCGACGCCGTCAACGCCATCGAGCCTTCAGAGCGAGGCGAACTCGAAATCACCGACGCCATTCAGTGGCTCGTTGACGCAGGCCACCATGTGCGTCACGAAGTCCTTCAGGGCTGGTGGATTGACACCGGGAAGAAGGATCCGCTCCTCGAGTGCAACCGACTTGTTCTCGACTCGGTCGAACCATCCAACCTCGGGTCGGTCGACGAGCGGTCGAACGTTGAAGGTCGGGTCATCATCGAAGAAGGCGCCGAAATCAAGAACTCCACCGTTCGCGGTCCGGCCGTTA
>JAYJMJ010301070.1:0-10034 GCA_036873875.1 Laminaria ephemera | reverse complement strand
TGAGGCGATGTCGAAATCCTGCTCGGAAACAAATGGTCTGACCCGGACAGTCCACATTGCGATATCCAATCTGATATCGATTCCCTGGTTCCTTCGGTAATCTCGAATTGAACTGGCTGATTGGTTTTCTGCTGCAGAATCATTGCCCGGGGAGAGATAACACCAGAGTTTGAGATATCCCTAACTCTTATCTTCACCAGATCACTGCCGCGTAATTTGCTGTCGATAGCCAGATTGAAAAGCGCCAAATCTCTAGAGTTCTCTGCGAGTTGCAGTCGAACTCTAATTGTCCATATTTCTTTGAGCTTCAGGGGCAGTTTCTGACCGACCAGTTTGCCTTTATTCCAAGGGGCGTTTTTTGATGCCGTGTTATTCATAATGGACTCCGTGTGGAAGGAGCCCATTTCACAGCTAACCCTGTGCCGGTAAGGTTAGTGCCGGTATCGTGCCCTTTGCTGACGGTCAACCAATACCAACACATAGCAAACTAACAACTGCTCTGATCATGTAACAGCCTCTTATTCACGTCATGCCCAAGGGAGTACAAGTACTCCCTTGGGCATTCTTTCCTACAGCCAAATACCTTCAGAATTAACCGATAAGTATCTCGATAGACGGGTAGCTCGTCGTACAGTGCCAGTAGTTCTACTGTGTAATGCCATCGTACGGAACAATTGTGGCGTGCAGCACAATATTCCATGTGGCAACGATAGATTACGACAGCTGCGTCTCGATGATATGGGCTGCGACGGT
Organism: Laminaria ephemera; assembly: GCA_036873875.1. NCBI lineage: Eukaryota > Phaeophyceae > Laminariales > Laminariaceae > Laminaria > Laminaria ephemera. Next base: position 9,281 of record JAYJMJ010301070.1, on the reverse strand, counting down.
CATGACGACGATAGGTAAAACCATCAACGGGTCTACATAGCTGACTGTCGGGGTTGAAGTAAGCGTACAGCTGGTTTGGCCGGCAGCACTCAGTCGCTGCCCTTCGACTGAACTTCAAATCATGTATCCAGCGAAAGACAGGTGAGTGCCCATTGCAGTCATTCGCGGTTGAACGAAGCCCAAACTATCAAACTCCCTCTTTGAAGAACAACATATTCTAAATACCGGAATAATTCGTTGCTATTCGTCAAGGCGAATGCTTCTGTACTTTGCTCTAACGAAAGTATGGATAGATTGCAGAAGTTTTACAATAAAACCTTTAATTTTATAGGTCAAGCGGCTCCGCTCGATGCGAGCAATTTTTGCATAGTGCGAATAGTCAATTGATCCGTCTCTGTAGCGACGTATATTATCCTGAGGTTCATTATTCATATCCGTTTTTCCATTCAGTTTGAAACTGATGAAACAAATATGATCTGAAAAAGCATCTAATGCTTTGCGGAATTATTTAGAAACTCTTCTGTTTTCTCGATTTTTTACCTTTTCCGGCGATTGTAGTTGAAATCTTTCCCCTGTTGATGACTAATGTCTAATATGAAATACAAGTTTGGCTCGTTCGAATTAAACATTAAAAACCAGCAACTGCTCTGTGAAGATGTCCCGATAGACATCGAGCCACAAGTTTTTGATCTCTTGGCCTATCTAGCAGAAAATGCGAACGCGCTCGTAACGCAAGACGATCTTATAGAATCTGTTTGGAGAGGAAGAATTATTTCTGCATCGGCCATTAGCGCTAGAATTAGCGCTGCTAGAGCCGCTATCGGAGATAGTGGATCGAAGCAAGAGTTTATTAAAACAGTTCCACGAAAAGGGTTTCGGTTTATTGCTAACGTTGACAAAATATCTGTAACATATGAGGAAGAAACTAAAAAAACGAAAGCTGACACTACTCACAAGATACCGCTAAACAATAAGCCGTCCATTGCACTGTTGCCCTTCGATAATGTATCTGGCGACTCGGAACAAGAGTTCTTAGCCGATGGTTTGAGCGAAGACATCATCACTGCACTATCCAGGTTTCACTGGTTCTTTGTGGTTGCCAGAAACTCAAGCTTCGTCTTCAAGGGACAATCAGTAGACGTCCGCGAAGCTGCCGAAAAATTAGGTGTCCGCTATGTTTTAGACGGTAGCGTTCGCCGGTCTGGAAATCGCATCAGAGTAAATACACAGCTCATCGATGCAATCAGTGGAAACCATATTTGGGCGGAAAGATACGATCGTACTTTGGACGATATTTTCACCATTCAAGACGAAATCACCCAAAATATCTGTGGCGCATTGGAGGGCGCCCTGCATCGTGAAGAGCAACGCAAAGCGCGATTGATGCCACCTCAAAGTATAGATGCGTGGACTGAATATCATCTTGGGCAAAATGCGTTGTTCGAAACTAATAGCGTGAGAACGAGCGCTGAAACAGCAGCACTATTTCAAACAGCATTAGGGCATTATAAAAAATCCCAGGAGCTAGACCCCAACTTTTCCCGTCCTTTGTCGGCCTATGGAACAGCCATGCGTCGTGCAGTAATTCAGGGGGCGGTTAACGGCGAAGCAGCAACTGAAGGGATAGAAGAGGCCATCATCATGTGTGAGCTTGCGGAAAAGCTAGACCCGCAAGACGGTAATCATAAAGCCGTTCTTGGGACAATTTTGGGCTATAAGGGAGACTGGAAAGCTGCCCTTGGCCACATTAATGAAGGCATTAAATTAAACCCCAACTCTGCGCAATCTTATCTCGATCGAGGACAAGTAAACTCATATGGATTTTGGCCGGAAGATGCTATTTCTGATTTGGAGATTGCGGCTCACCTTTCCCCCCTGGATCCCTTTTTGGCAATTCGCTATCCGATAGGAAGTTGGGCGTTGCTGAGAACTAGGAGTTATGAGCGTGCGGCAGAATGGGGTGAGCTGGGAATGGCTGCCAATCGCGGCCTGTTCTGGCCAGCGATTGATGCTGCAGCAGCGTATGTTGCTATGGATAATATGGGTCGCGCGAAAGAATTGGTTAACGATGCGAGGCGACGTAAACCAGATCTGAATATCACATTCTTGCGCAACAACATTGGTTATCTCGCAGATATAACTTTTAAAGAATGGTTTGTCGAATGTCTTAGAAAATCTGGCTTACCGGACTAAACCGGATCCTCTACACTAGTGCACCAAGATAGAGCTGATTCGCAAAGTTGAGTTAGTACTGTAAATCTCTTCCTGTTGTCTTAGTGGCACAAAACACGGGTTGATGCAGAAATACTTTGTTTCGGTTGCTCGCTGGTCAGTAAACGTGTTACTTCAAATAGTGATTGACCGGCAGGTGAGTGCCCATTGCGGTCGTTGGAAAGTAACTGAGTTTTCTACTTTCTATCGGTGGCAAAGTGCCCAAGCAGCCGTGTGATATACTTGAGAACGTCCACTTCGTAAGTAGAAAGTAGACACTATAGCGTGGTAAGCGCAGTGACCCACATCGAGTTGTTTGTGGCTATTGATCCGGCGATATCCAGACCATTGTATACACAGTTGTAAGGGGCGTAAGGACAATCAGGAAATGAAAAAGGACAGCGACTCAAAGTATGGGTTGAATGTACTGGGGACACCCATAATCGTTCAAGATCAGCTAATTGAAGCCATTGATTCTTTCGCCGGAGGGATTGCACTGTACAACCATCAGGGCTGTCTGATCGTCGCAAACAAGTGCTATGAATCCTTTTTCCCAGAAATACGCCACATGCAAATCGGTGATCAGTTCGAGGATCAGCTGCGCCAACGCATAGCGGCGAATGGCATACCCGACGCCATTGGTTGTGAAGAGCAATGGCTTCTACAGCGGATGTCGGCCTTTTACGACCCAGCACTGACCACACGTGAAGTCCTCTACCCAGACGGTCGTTGGATACAAGTGAACGAACACAGCGTTGTCAACGGCATATTGAGAACGCTCGTCGATATTACCGTCAACAAAGGCCTGTCACTGCAGCTACTAGAGAGCGAGCAACGTTTTAAGGACTTCGCCTCATGCGCGGCCGATGTGTTTTGGGAAACAGACGCTCAACTCAATTACAGTTACTTGGATGGCCAGGTTCAGAATCTTCTTGGGCAGCCAGCAGATGTATTGATTGGTCGACCGATGATTTTGTTATTACCTGACGTAACCGTGTCATATTCTTCAGCAGATACCGACCCACAGCGGCGGCCCTGGCAGAAACAAGCCAAGTTCAGTCAATCTAATATTCAACTGGTATTGCCGGACTCCAGCTGTCGGACGTTGAGCAAAACGGGCAAGCCTATATTTACAAAAAAGGGGGAATTCAAGGGGTATCGCGGCACACTTATCGATATCACACAACTCAGACGTACAGAAACGCAGTCATTAGAGTTACAAAACGAATTGGCCCATATGGGTCGTCTCACCACAATGGGGCAGATGGCCACCGGTCTGGCCCATGAACTAAACCAGCCCCTGCTCGCCATCTCACAGAGCACAGATACGGCCATATTCGCCGTCAAGGAAAATCCCGTCGACGAAACGGAACTCGTTGAGTGTCTTGAAGACATACAATCTCAAACGCAACGGGCGGGAGAAATAATTCGTGCGCTACGACAGTTCATAAGTAAGGACTCGGCGAAGCGTGCCCCACTCGATTTGAACGCGCTTATCAAGCAAACGATTCCATTGATTAACCCGGATGCTCGCAAACACAGGGTCACACTAAAAGTCCAACTCAGCGAAATATCGGAGCCAAATGCCGATCGTGTACAGATCGCCCAGGTGTTGGTGAACTTGCTGCGCAACGGCGTCGAAGCGATTGCCAGTACCAACAGTCTAGAACGACAGGTAACAGTGGAAACACATTGTAGGGGCGATGATGAGATAATGGTCGCCGTCGTCGACACCGGACCGGGACCGGCTATGGGCGTTGAACCTTTCAAAGCATTCGAGAGTAACAAAACCGATGGCATGGGCATGGGTCTACCGATCAGTCGCTCGATCATAGAATCACACGGTGGAAAGCTGTGGCTTGATGATACTACCGGTACGCGATTCTCATTCACATTGCCAACTGGCAGGTAGGTGCGTATGAAAGTAGATCAATCCACGGTGTATCTGGTTGATGACGATCCCACTGTTCGCAAGGCTATATCCAGAGGCTAAAGCGACATGGGTTGAACGTCGAGGCATTTGAATCAGCCCAGAGGTTTCTCGACACCTATTCAGCCGAGGTCAAACCTTTCCAATGACCGGTGTTGGCCGGTAGTTGCCATAGTATATCTCACAATTCAACTGGGTATTCGATACCGTATCAAGTCCTTTCCCAGCGGTTTTTTGCTGTTAGAGTAGGGCTTTGTTAGATCTGTTGCTCCCGATGTCTATTCTCGTTGAAAATCGAAACTATCGCATGTTCTTCACGGCTGCGGCTGTATCGAATCTCGGAGATGGTATTGCACTACTACATCCGTACATAAAGAAGATGGCGTATGCAACCACCACATAGCCGGGCCTTCATCACTCCCGGGAGCGAAATCAGAATCACCCAATAACGCTTTTTTCGGTAAAGCGGACGATAATCCTGGAGCACCATACCACTAAACATGGCCGAATGCCGCTGTATACTGATTGACTCAAGACGGCTATAGCAAGCCGTGTCGCCTCTCCGCGCATGGTGTTGTTCAAGCACCTATCGCTTTTATAACTTCAAGCGCACCATGCTGTCACTCGATGAACGCTCTTCGCACAATCAAGATGAGCAGCTATAGTGCGACAGTCCGCCGATCTCAAAAAACTCAGATGGTTTAAGCCTGTAGTATTTGTCTTCTACCTCTTGCGACTGCTCGGCGTATGGCTGCGTCATGACTTCCTGCAGTTCTCGAATCAGAGAGTAGTTCCCCTCGGTCGCTTGCTGGTACGCAGGCACGACCAACCACTCACGTAAGCTGTATTTTGGATTAACGAGTTTCATTTGCCTGGAGAGTTCTTCGCGTGAACGGGGTGGCGTAGCATTCACGTCTGTGGTGCTGGCGATGAGTGATTTCCATTTTTCAAGCCATGCTGACCACCGCTTGTCCATCTCTTCGGGGTCTGTCTGATACGTCCGTTGCTTTGGAGTCGTGGTGTGTTGATGCTTCTTGTAGAAGCTCTTTTTGAGCGGAGCTATGTCGTCAGGTAGTGATGAGAGTTCGCGGAAGAAGATGGTGTAATCGACAGGTGTTTGCATCATGAGGGTTGCCAGTTCACTGAATAATGCCGTGTGAAAAGTTTCTAGCCCGAGCTTAGCCGCCCACATGTTTTCCATTTGCGCTTGCATCTCTGTTGAAAAGCCACTTCCAATCTCTTCAAGCTGTCGCAGTTCGTCTTGATTCGATGTCAGCAACATCCCCAATGCAGTCAAAAACATGTGGAAGTTGCGTTCCGCTGCCAATGGCTGGTTCAGGAAAGCGAAGTGCTGTCCGCCTCTCGCCCATGGTTGGTAATCCGGGTTGAACTCGTCACAGAATCCGAAGGGACCATAATCGAGTGTGAAGCCACCCGCCGCGCAGTTGTCGCTATTGAAGTTGCCCTGACAGTAGCCAACGCGGATCCAGTTCGCCACAAGTGATGTCAGGCGGTGACGGTATTCGCGCGCGAGCAAAACGACTTTCCCGGCGGTGGTTAGTTGATCATCGATGACGTTACTGTACTCACGATCGATCAGGTGCAACACAATTTTCTCGAGCTCCTCCATTGCTTTCGGGTGTTCTCGCTTGCGGGCACGACGACTGAAGAGTTCGAGTTGGCCAACCCGAATGAACGATGGCGCGACCCGTGTCGAGATGGCGACTGCCTCGGTGACCAGCTTGTCGGGATCCATCGAGCGTGAGCCTTCCGAATACCACGGCCGCTGGACGGTCTCTGTTTTAGAGACGTATAAACTCAAAGACCGTGACGTTGGCACGCCCAGGCCGTGCATGTGTTCCTGAGCCAGGAATTCCCGGACACTCGACCGCAGTACAGCGCGACCATCCGCCCCGCGGCAATATGGTGTGGGGCCGCCACCTTTTAACTGCATTTCCCAGCGCCGACCGTTGATGACCGCCTCAAGCACAGAAACAGCCCGACCGTCGCCGTATCCGTTGCCGGTTTGGAACGGGCACTGCTGGTAGTATTCATTGCCGAAGATGGACAGCGAGTATCCACACGCCCAACCGACCTTGCGCAACGGCTCGGGCACGTCTGTGATGTCTCCAGAGAACATACGAGTAAAGCCGTCTGATTGTGCCATCTGATCTGTGAAGCCGAGTTCGCTGAAAAGGTCTCTGCTGTGCGTGACGTACTCGGGATCTTTGATTGCCGTGGGATTAACGGTGACATAGTGGCCCGTGAAGACTTGTCGCGGCGTGTGGTCGACACCGTTTGCATTCGCATCAGGATCGCAATTCAGCGTGTCGACAAGTGAGTAGTTCGCAAGCTTTGCAAGATCGTTGATCGTTGCAACGGTTGGTGCGTTTTCCGGGAGCTGTCGATTTGTCATTGTGCTTTTGTCATTAAGGCCAATATTCAATAGTTTGACTGTCTGAAAAGAAAATGTTCATTATCTGTTTGTGCATCTGAAGCGTTATCGTCGTCAAGGTGGTGTGATCTTTTGGTGTAGCGTCTATTGTGACTTACAGCCCGGGCTGCCTGCCAGCCTTTCCGGTCAAGCGCTTTGTTAATCTCTGCGAAAGGTGCTATCACCTTTTAGCACCATTCTCGTCAAGGTTGTGTTCTTCTCTGTAGGCCTTAAGTTTTGGTTCAATCCTGGATCTAACTAGCTCGCTAATCTCCTCAAATGATAGATCATCTTCAAGGTGCTGTTTTATTAGTGGATCGTTCATCGCATCAAGGGTTAACTTTTGACGATAACTGAGGTAACCACTATCGATGATATAAAATTCTGCGTTATCTTCTGCATTAGCCTTTATAGGCATAAAGGCCAGGAAGATAATCGTTACAAATATAAAACGCGATATCATAACTTTGTATGCCAAATCGTATTCATCCGAACAGCGTCGAGAAAGTGTTGGTTCTCGGTTGTTCAAATGTTGAACTGTCTACCCGTTCCACTACCTTGCCAATCTAAAACGATATTTCACCGGGCTGCAGGTGATCGGTGTTGCAATAGTCAACAACGCTGCCCGCGTCTTGATCAAAATGAATATGCGTGACACTGCTATTGGATATACCACTGTCGTGAAATTCTGTTTGTGCAGGTACCAGTTGCTGCAGCAGCAGTTGCTTGAAATCTGCATGTATGAAACAAAATACGACGGTATCTTTGCCTTCAAATGTATCGCGTAGCTTTTTAGCCTGAGTCCGGGCGCGGGGGATGGCTGCCTCCCAGGTTTCAAACGGGCGACTTTTATACCAGCCTGCGCTATCGATATCGTCGGGGATATCGAACTCTGGAAACTCATTGAGAATTTCAGTGTCTGTCATCCCGGGTGCGCCAGTACGGTTGTGCTCTTCATGACCATGATGGCAACCGCCGACTTCGTAAATATCGGTCCAGATAGTGGCTCGCATGCCTCTTTGTAAAAGTAACGGCTGGGTGGTTTGCAATGTGCGTCGGAATGGACTCGCCAGTATGTGATCAATCTGATCGAACAGTTTGTAATGCTGTGCCAGATTTTGCGATTGCTTTTGCCCGAGCTCAGTCAGGTTCGGGTCTGCAACACGTTGAGGGTGCGGCAGTGCGTTGTTGGTTGATTCGCCGTGGCGAACAAGATACAAGTGAAATCCGGCTAGTCGCGTCATTAATCTGATCCAAAAATATCTGTGGTGAGCCTGCGTTGGTCAGATAAAGTTACCACGGAAAGATAAGAAATTCTTTTTTATAAAAGATAGTTTGACGGGGCTGGTTGTGGGGCCGATGGTTTAGTCAATCAAAAAAGGAATAATGGTGGCCTCTGGTTCGCATTCTTTGATTCTACGATTCAGATCTTCCTGTGGATGGTAAATAAACCAGGAGGCAAGAAAACGAGCACAACGGCTATGGGTGATGACATCGTGGGCGACATTGTCTCTAACGATATTCCAGTGGTAGCTGAAATATTCTGCCGCTTTGTCTGCGGTTGCAGGTGGTGTGACCGGATCAAGCTCTCCTGATAGAAGCAGAGTTGGTGTATCGCTAATGTATCTGTCAAACGGAACATCCTGGTTGGTATCCAAGCCATAGTGTGAGCAAACACGCTGCATGTATTCTTTGCCTTTGTCGAGATCCCAGTAGTTAAATAATGGAAGATCCGATAGATCGGTTTCACTTTGCCCTGAGTAGTCTTCGTCAAAGCAAAGGTAGGTTAAAAACGCTGTATCAGAAAAAGCATATTGTGCTGAATAACCCTGAATGTGATCAGTGATGCCGGCGGTTAATCTGCCGTATGATCCATTGATCATAGTGCTCACCATGAGTGGGATGGCTGCAGTACTCTCACTACTATAGAGAGCGTCATGTACACTATTTATGATCAAGGACGCAGTCACTGGAACTGATATTTTCTGTGATCTGCCGGGCCAGCTAATGTTCAGTGAAATTTCTTTGGCGGCTACTTTGGCTAGGAAATCGTAAAATTCAGTTTCAAGGGTGGGGCCGAAACTGTCATTGCATTTTTTGTTCGATCGGCATTTTGAAAATACCAAATCAAGTGAGCGTTGTGCGTACACCAGTTCTTCATCTAATGAATCTTTATCAGTAACTGCCACGGAATCCAGAATCATTGTGCGGGTTTTTGCGGGAAACAATCTTTCATAATACATCGCCACATGAGTTCCGTAGGAGATCCCGTATAGATTGAGTTGTGTTGCGTTTGTTCCGCTTTTCTTTTGCAGGGTGCGAAACATCTCGATGTCCAGTGCGGCATTGCGAACGTTGTATTGGGCGATATCTACCCCTGCTTCGTCATATTGCTTACCGCAGTCAAAGTCCATTCTTATAAGTTGTGACCAAAAGTTATTCTGGAATATCTCTGGCTGGTAGTTGCAGTCAAGGCTCGGCTTCGATAAGCCTGCTCCCCGGTTCTCCAGGATCATCAATAGCCTGCCTTCAGCCACTGACATTTCTTCATAGGTCCAGAATTCATCATCGACGATTCGATAGTGTTGATTGCCCAGAAGTGCATTGCCCGGGCCGCCCCCGCCAGTGATCAGTAGCGGGTCAAGGGTGGCATCCAGCAGGTGCTTGTCTGGTGCAATGACCAGAAATGGAATTTTGATGAGGTTG
>JAYJMJ010301042.1:0-10035 GCA_036873875.1 Laminaria ephemera | reverse complement strand
AGCCTAGTAATGAAGACCTTACTATCATACCGGGAATAGAAAAGGGAAATGAAACCACAGTAGTTCCTTGGGACTTAGCACAACGTCAAGCACTTGTAGAAATAATTCCGGGTTTATTATCCCGTCAATTACAAATGCAAGAACAGTTACTAACTGGTAAAGACGCCGACCGTGTAATCTACTCTAACGATAGTGGTACTTTCGAAAGAGAGGGTGAGGTAGCTAAACTCAAAGAAGAAGAGATGTTCGGGGAAGTTTCTAGAAAGCGTAAGAAACTAACAGATGCTTTACTCAAAGTAACTGGTTCCGGCTCTGGCGTGGAACTATCGAAAGAAGCAGAAGATGCATTTAGAAAGTTCATGTTATCTTCCGCTTTGAATAAAGATGGCTTCAAAATAGAAAAATTAATGAAGTCCCAGATAGGTACTGAATCTGAAAATGCCGAAATTCAGAGCATGATGGCTCAGTCAAAAGGAGACCTGTCCAAGAAAAACTTATCGGGCGCTAGAGTATTCAAGGAATTATCCTCTGGTCAAAAAGAACTACAGGAAGAAATAAATCGTTTATCTAAGTTAGGTAGACAAGACGTTCTTCATCGTATGGGCCTTTTAGAGACGGTGAATGGAGAAACAAATGTTAAGCAAGATAGTGTCTATAATAAATCGTTTAATAGTACCGTTAATAATGGTGATACTATCAGGAATTCTAGCTATGGGAATAGTGGGGGATTTTCTAGGGGTGTTCCTAGGTCATTAAACGAAGAACAAAACGATTTACCTGTTAGAGAAGAAGACAGGGAATATATACAACAATTAGAAACTAGACCACTAGAGAATAATACCTATAGTGAAACAGTTAATAAACAAGAGAGTAGTAATTCAATCTATCACAGTGAAGCTTTGCATGAACGCATAATGGAAAGTATCAGTGAAACATTCTTCAAAGAAAATAACGGTATAGAATCCGTACCTGTGTTTGAAACTAGCGAAAACGAAGAAGTCTTAAATGATGGTTCGCCTACGTTAGATGAAATACGTAATAACATTCTACAGGAAGGCTTTGTAGGAGTGGTTCATTCTATCGGTGAGTTACAAGCACAGATTATGAATGGTGAAGGTAACAATGCTCCTCAGTCTGTCACTGGTAAGTTATCAGGGATGTTTAATAACGTCATGTCTGGTTTTGGTAACTTTACAAAAAGTTATTATGAAGGTCTAGGTAGTTTCACTAGAAATTCAGGACAAGGTATTGGTTCGGTTATATCGGGTACACTGAATGGTTTACGTGGAAACAAAACTAGTGGCGATATTTATGTCAATGGACAAAGCGAACCCGCTCTTAGAAAAAGTCTTTTAAAGCAAGGATTCTACAAAGACAAAGAGACAGGTGAAACTATCCGTAACATAAAAGATATCAAAGGCGAAGTAGTAGACAATGACGGTAATGTAGTTTTATCTGCTGAAGACGTTAAGAAAGGATTACATTTCCCTAACGGTATTTCTTTAAACGGAGTTAAAGATTTCGTTATGTCACCTATTAACCATGTGATGGATGTCAATGCTAATATCTTAAAAGCAATACACGCAGTCCCTACCATGGCATTGAATAAATTGAAATCCATTAATGATTCAGTTAAAGATGTTTATGTACGAGGCAATGATAAACCCGCCTTATATAAATACATTTTAAAGAACGGTGGATATTTCAGTAAACTGACAGGTAAGGCTATAACGCACCACAAGCAAATAGACGGTGAAATATTAGACGGGGATGGAAATGTAGCTTTATCTTCTGAAGACATCCAGAAAGGCTTGGTGGACGCATATGGTAGACCTATTGACGGGGGGAACTTAACAGGTTTAGTTAAGAACACTTTATCAGCGGGATTAAACCTAGGTAAGAAAATAATTACTTCTAGTATTGATATGGGTAACGATATCATGCAAGCAGGTTTTGGTTTCTTAGGTCAGGCTAGGGATACTATCTTACCCAACGGAATGTTTGGTTCAAATAAACAATCTTCTAATAGTGGACCCAGTGAAACGGATGAATTACTGGCCCAAATCTACGACTTTATGTTAAGTACATGGGGTAAAGACAATGACGAAGAGGAAAGTATCCGTGCTAATTCATGGCAAGACATCAAGGCTAAAAGAAAAGCTAAGAAAGAAGCCAAAGAATCAGAAGACGGAACTGAACCAAAAGATGAAAAGGACGAAAAGAAAGACGTTAAGAAAGGTCTCCTCGGAGGTGGTATTCTTGGCGCTCTTGGTGGCGTTGTTTCATCTATACAAGATGGGTTTGGTGGATTGCTTAGTAAAATCTCAAGCATAGGTAGTTTACTTACTGGATGGTTTGCTTGGAATAAAGCCACTACTGCCGCAGGCACTGCAAGTGATATAGCCGACGGTATCGACATAGGTGGGAAGAAAGGAGCCAAAGGAAAAGGTTTCTTCGGTAAGATGCTATCTAAGAGTAAGGGTTTCCTAGGCAAAGGTGCTTCTATGTTAGGTAACGCCTCTAAATGGGCCTTCCCTGCATTGTTATCAGGTGCTAGTACTTTGGGTAGTGGATTAGTTGGTGCGGCTACAACGATAGGTGGAGGTTTAGCGACTGCGGCTGGCGCAGTAGGTAGTGTTTTATCTGCTCCTGTTGTACTTGGAGCTTTAGCTGTAGGTGCAGTAGCATACGGCGGATATAAAGTTTACCAACATGTACAGTCTAAAAGGGAAGCAAAACCAATCGAAGCTTTACGTTTCTTACAATACGGCTTAGACCCTAAAGATGAAAATGTACTACCACTGTTACGACAACTAGAAGAAGATGTTCTAGACGAAGTTACTCTGAATGGTAATAAGCCAGTTCTGAATATCACCGTTAAAGATGCCGTTGAAAAATGGGCTGAAGATTTCGGTGCTAATGACGAACGTCAAGCTTATGACTGGGGTTACTGGTTCGCACGTCGCTTCGTACCAATCTATCTAGCACACATACATCATGCTGCTCGTATTGATAAAAACTTAAGCGTGAGTGATCTAGATGATGAGTTGTCAAATATGAATAAAATCATATTCGTAAACGGTGTAGGTAGAAGTGATAACTTCCCAACAGGAGATAATCCATATGCTGTTATAAAATCCCCAATACCCGGCATAGCTATCCAGAACAACGGCACAGCTATTGCTAATCTCATCGATTCTATAATTAATGAGAATAAAACTTCGGGTAAAGGTAAAGATGTGAAACGTGATGAAGTAGTACCTGCTTCTGAAGAAGGTAATGTTAAAAGGGCGGATAGCTTTAAACCTGTATATACAATGCCTGTTTCAAATAAAGGTAATTACTCATTTAACAAAAAGGCACCAGTTGTATTTCCTAAGAATACAGACCCTGCGGCATAAATATTTGCTAACACGTCACGAGGTGACTCTGTTTGAATAATTAAATGCTCAGGTGCGTAACTATTAGAAATTTGAATGGCTTCGTCAATACTATTACAAACAATTATTTTGCTGTGCTCAAGTGCTGCACGGGCAATGTCGCTACGTGATAATGAATGTAATTGTAATTCAAGTTGCTCGGTAACCGCTGTCGCTAGTTTATCGCAATTAGTTAACAAAATAGTTTGCGAGTCAACACCATGTTCTGCTTGTGACAATAAATCAGCTGCAACAAACGCCGCGTTAGCATTTTCATCAGCAATAACAAGAACTTCAGATGGGCCAGCTGGCATATCAATACCAGCACCGCCAATAGCATTAGATACTTGCTTTTTAGCTTCGGTAACGTATTTATTACCAGGGCCATAAATTTTATCAACACTCGGTACGCTTTCTGTACCAAATGCCATAGCGGCAACTGCTTGCGCGCCGCCAATTTGAAATATCGTAGAAACGCCGCACAATTTAGCTGTGTATAAAATCACATCAGAAATTGGTGGAGGACTACAAAGTACGACATTTTGGCAACCAGCAATTTGTGCTGGTATTGCCGTCATTAATACCGTTGAGGGTAATGGCGCTGTGCCGCCTGGTGTATATAAACCGACACTGCGCAGTGCTTGCGTGCGCAGTTCACATTGCACGCCTTTGCTTGTTTCTATTGATAAGTCTTGCTGTATTTGAGCACGATGAAATTTTTCAACATTCGCTTTAGCTTGCTCAATGGCTTGCTTAAGTTCAGGTGAAATACTGTTAGCTGCCGCATCGATTTGCTCTGCAGATACAGCAAGTTCATCAAGGGTAATATTGTCGAACTTAGCGCAATAGTCTTTCAAAGCAGCGTCGCCTTGCGATTTCACGTTTTCAATAATATTACTAACTTGTTGTTGCAACATCGCCGAATCATCGAGTGCAGGGCGCTCTAATTGTCGTTGTTGCTCTTGTTCACTCAATGATGACCAAATTAACGTGCGCATAAACTTATCCCAGCATTCTTTCAATTGGCATTACAAGAATTGAACTTGCGTCCAATGTTTTTAATTGTTCCATTATTTCCCAGCATAATGTTTCACTGCTTACAGCATGTACAACTACTTTGTCGCTATCGCCTAATGGTAGAATAGTTGGATTTTCTGCACCTGGTAACAAGCTAAGAATTTTTTCAACGTTCTTTTTAGGTGCATGAAGCATGATGTACTTAGATTCACGTGCTTGAATAACGCCATTAAAACGAGTCATTAGCTGATCAAGCAATGCTTGTTTTTCGTCAGATAATTCACTTTTAGTTTTAATTAATACCGCTTGGCTGTTGAAGAATATTTGTGATTCTTTTAATCCATTGGCTTCTAATGTTGCGCCAGTAGAAACAAGGTCACAAATTGCATCAGCGATACCAGCGCGTGGAGCAACTTCTACAGAACCTTTTAATGTTACATTAGTGAAGTTAACATTGTTGCTGTCTAGGTAGCGTTTTAAAAGGTGAGGGTATGAAGTAGCAATGCGTTGACCTTCAAATTGCTGAACACCTGTGTATTCAATTTCTGTAGGAATCGCTAGTGATAAACGACAACCACCAAAATCTAAACGTTTTAATACGTCATATTGATTTGGAGCATTTGCTGCAATACGCTCTAATTCTGTTTCTTCAAGCTCATTTTCACCAATGATGCCTAAATCACATACGCCATCCATTATAAGAGTAGGGATGTCGTCATCACGTACTAATAATAAATCGATAGGTAGATTAGTTGCATGAGCAATTAAACGTTGTGAATTAGTGTTAAATTTAACACCACTAGCTTTTAATAATTTTTTTGCTTCGTCTGATAAACGGCCTTTCTTTTGAATGGCAATTCTTAATCTGTTACTTGTTTGCATTATTGTAGTACTCCAAAAATAAAAAAACCTCTGTGTTGTCAGAGGTTTTTATTAATCATTTAACCGCTGGCAGAAACATCATTTTTTTCCAGCAGATAATCTCCTGAAAATTACCGGATAATATGGTGATGGTGATGGTGTCCCAGAGAATTATTCATATGTCAGTTAAAAATTAAATTAGTTGTGTACACAGTATGCTAGAGGACATTTAAATGCAATATTTAATTGGGATATAACGTATTTAAAAAGCTATTAGTTATCTCATTATTGTATTAATAAAGTGTGGTTTGTATAGAATAGCCAAAATTTTGATAAAAATTGTAATTATCATCTTTTATCTGTCGAAACTTGTTGTAATCATTTATCATTATTAGTGAGTAAATAAATGATTAACAGCGATTTATTTAAGTCTGTTAATAGGAAGTTCAGTTTAAATGACTGAAAATTCACTCGTAAAAAATCATAATAATCTAAAGGAATAACAAATGGACGAATTTTCATCGGAAAACTTACAAGGTTTAGCAGATAAAGCAATCGAAATGTCGATGCTTTATTTACCTAAGCTATTATTAGCCTTACTGACACTTATCATCGGTTTTTGGGTTATCTCAAAAATTGTTAATGGTATAAGTAAAATTTTATCAGTTCGTGCTGTTGAAGAAACGCTACAACGCTTTTTAGCAAACTTAACTGGTGTAGCTTTAAAAGCAATGCTTATAATTAGTGTTGCATCAATGATTGGTATTGAGACAACATCATTTATTGCTGTTTTAGGTGCAGCTGGTCTTGCGATTGGTTTAGCATTACAAGGTTCATTATCTAATTTTGCAGGTGGTGTATTAATTTTACTATTCAAACCATTTAAAATTGGTGATGTAGTAGATGCACAAGGCTATGTTGGTGTAATTAAAGAAATTCAAATTTTTAATACAATTATTACTACACTTGATAACGAACGTGTAATTATTCCAAATGGTATTTTATCAAACGGTCCTATTAAGAACTTGTTTGCAGAACCTATTCGCCGCGTTGATATGACGTTTGGCATTAGTTACGACGATGACGTAATAGGCGCTAAAGAAGCGTTACGTGAAATCGTACTAGCTGATACTCGTTTATTAGAAAGCGATAAAGGTCATGAAATTTATGTATCAGAACATGCTGATAGTTCAGTGAACTTATTAGTTCGTGTTTGGTGTGATTCAGCTAATTTCTGGCCTGTTTACTTCGGTATGCATGAAAGTGTTAAATTAGCGTTTGATGCTAAAGGAATTACAATTCCATACCCACAACGCGATGTACATATGAAGTAAGTATTAATTTATTAATACTAAAATAAAAAAGGGAACACTGTGAAGTGTTCCCTTTTTTTATTATTTTTGTGAAGTCCTAAGGTAAGTTAATACTTTGAAGACTTATCATTCAAAACATTAAAAAATACACAGGTTAAGTGTTCTTAACGTGTTTATACAATGGGCTTTAAATTATCCGTTATTACGTACGTTAAAAAAGGAGAGCTCACCTACAAACAGTCCTAAGACTATTTTGGTATTCAAGGGTGTAGCACAGTACTCACATGACTTAGGAAACATGGTAGATTAGACTCAACCCATTTTAAGTACACCGGTGTCTAAATAAATGAAATACCCACCAAAAGATAAAACACCTAGAGCGTGAACATCTCCGATGTCAGTAAGGATAAATGACATTCTTAAACAAGAGTTTCTATGATACAAATGTAACACAGTTAACTAATTGAAACAGTTAGTTACAGAATCGATAGACATTCATAACAATATTTGACCGCAATTAAGTTTGGGAATGAAAACACCTAATGAAGTGCATAAAAAAGCCAGTTTGCAATACAAACTGGCTTCATAAAACCGTTAACTTATTTTAGGGCTAGATATTTATAATAATGATTATAAATTAGTCTTCAAAATGTAACCAACTTAATTGTAAGTCTGCTTGTTCAGCGCCATCCTTAAATTGTGTCATTTTTACTACCGTATAATTTAATGAGGGTGCAATCCAAATCAAAGTATTACGTGTTGAATTTTCACGTACACGTTGTAATTTTATTGCTTCAAAACGGCCCATAGGAGTTTTAATCGTTTCAGTGCCTAATCTTTTAAATGTGTATTGTGTTTCTTTACAGCGTTTAACCATATGATAAGAAAGTATTTTATTCTCTTTAATTAAATCTCTACGAAGAGCAAGTTGGTAAAGTAATGGATCAAAAGTATGCTGTATCGGTTTAAAACTTTCTTTATTGTTTTTATAAATTGATTTAATGGCTTCTTTTTCAAACGTTATATGTTCTTCACGGTCTCTGCCAGTACCTGTACGTATATAATGATAATTATCAGGGGTAAAAATACCATCTTTAATAGTGAAAACACTATTTTCTTTTCGTGTGTCTGATAGAAACATCCACTTAATATTACTGCTAGAACTAAGATGATAACCATCTT
Organism: Laminaria ephemera; assembly: GCA_036873875.1. Taxonomy (NCBI): domain Eukaryota; class Phaeophyceae; order Laminariales; family Laminariaceae; genus Laminaria; species Laminaria ephemera. Next base: position 2,243 of record JAYJMJ010301042.1, on the reverse strand, counting down.
CAGTCTTTTCTAATTTTCGTTGTCCTTTTCCTAATTCATTACCTTTACGAAAAAGTGTGTAACTTGCTTGATAAGGAACTAATGCATTTGCAGTCTCAGGTATATTCATTTCTTGTGTTTGCCCAATCGTGGCATAACTACATAAAACTAATGCTAGAGAAAGTTTAAATATGTTTATCATAAAATTGTTGTTCCTAATTTGCGGTAAAGCCTATGGGCCGCTTTGAAAAAACGTTACAATACCTATTACACTTAAAGGTATAATGGTTTGTATAAGTGATGCAACAGTGGCAAGAAGATTTTTTTAAAATAACACCTATTTTTAATGATTTAGATCATATTTTAGCTAATGTTAGTTGGAATGATTGGCCAAGCTGCCAAGATTTGAACAAACTTATCCCAGATCAAGTTGCTAATTATCAAGGTCAACGCTTAACCTTAGTTGAACAAACACCAGAGTTGTTAAGCGATGGTTTGTATTATGAACAAAGAATTTACCAACAAGCACTTGTACCAACCCGCTCTCATAATTGGCATGATTTTTTTAATTCACTCATTTATTTATTATTTCCGTTAACCAAAAAAGAAATGAATAGACTTCATGTTGAAGAGATAGAGCGTTTTGGTGACCAAAAACGCTCACGCTGTCGTGATGCGATAACTCTATTAGATGAATGTGGAGTTATTATTGCGCATTGTGATGATAGCATTGCTGATGACTTGATGAATCATCGTTGGGATGATGCGTTTATAAATAAACGTTCAGCATGGGGGCAAACCGTTAATGCTATTATGATCGGACATGCAAATTATGAAAAAGCACTCGATCCTTATATTGGTTTCACAGGTAAAGCATTGTATTTAAAAGTAACACCTAAGTTTTTTTCAATGGACATATGGGATAAGTATCAATATTTAGATACAATGTTATCTAATCAATTGGAATTACTCTTACAAGATAATAGTAAGCTTTATCCTTTACCTATTTTAGGTGTACCGGGATGGTGGGACGCGAATGAAAATACAGAATTCTATAAAAATGGTCAATATTTTAGACCTAAACGTAAATCAAAATAATGAAATGGATTTTTAATGAGTAGTTTAGATAAATATCTTTATAAAGCGCCATTTAAACTAAGTTTTTTACACCCTAAATATATAGGTACTTGGTTAATGGTTTTACTGTTAATTATTTGTGCTTACATACCCGTAAAAATACGTGATTGGTTCGCACAACGATTAACCAAATTAGTATTTAAAATTGCTAAAAAGCCTGTCCATATTATTGATTGTAATTTGAAAGTTTGTTTCAAAAACATGAGTAAAGATGAACGTACTGAGCTTATTTATAAAAATATTGAAATGTTTCTATTGTCAGTACTTGGTCAAGCTGAATTAGCTTTTCGTTCTAAAAAACATATTATGAGTCGCTTTAATGTTCAAGGTTTAGAGCATTTAAAAAAGATAACGGACGCTGGCGAACAAGCTATATTTGTTGCTAGCCATACTTGGGGACTTGAATACGCAGGTACTTATTTTATGTGCGGAAATGTACCTATTGTTACTTTTATTAATCCACATAAAAATCCAATTTATAATTGGTTATCCGTTAAGCAACGAACTCGTTTTTGTGACAGTGTGTATGTTCGTGAAGGTGGCATTAGAGTAATGCTTAAAGGAATGAAAGAAGGAAAACATCTATTCTTTTTACCTGATCAAGATCATGGTGCTGACAAATGTGAATTTGCTCCTTTTTTTGATACTCAAAAAGCATCTCTTCCTATATTAAATCGCTTATGTAAAGCCAGTAAAGGTCATATTGTCCCGCTGCATATTGCTTATGATATTAATTACCATCGTTTTAACTTAACGATTGAACCAGCGTTTGATTGTACTGGTGCTGAAGGGTGTAAAGAATCTGAAGCGTTATTTTTAAATCATTTATTAGAGGATTTAATTATGCGTGATTTAACACAATATATGTGGATCTTACGCATTTTAAAAACTCGCCCATTGGGTGAAGAATGTATTTATAAGAAAAAGTAAAAAATTTATTTATATAGTTATTTCCAATCCTATGAATCGTGGTTTAGTATTAGATAATCTGTTGTATCACAACATTATTATCTAATTAACTGGATCACACAATGAAACCTGCGTTATCACTTATTACCCTTGAGTCCACTGGAGTGTGAATATTATATACAGCACCGTTTAAACGTTGCAGGTGCACGTTATCCTAT
>JAYJMJ010301022.1:0-10035 GCA_036873875.1 Laminaria ephemera | reverse complement strand
GAAAAAAAATGCTGCGCCGACACCGTAGGCATGGAACCCACTTGACATTAGAGCTGAAGCTGTTTAGAATGGAACCCCGTTTTAGAGCCAGACGCATGGTACGGTATCGGTGCACAGCAGTTTTTTTCTGAGGCTCCTCACCTGAGGAGCTCCATACCTCCCTCAAAAAACTGATTTTTGGGGGGGGAAAATACAAGTGCTACCCGATGAACAAATCCCATGGCCTAGGCATACAACCAAAATTGTTGTAAAAAAAAAATATATAGATAGTGAAATTCCGACGATTTTGGGTTAAGGAGCCCCGTCATTTAAAAAACCGTTTCAGCCAAAAAATATGCTACCTCTATCGTAGCACGAGTCGATCCCGTTAGAAACAGTTTCTAAACCCCTTGACGCACGCTACGGTAGAGGTGCCACCATTTGTATTTTTTTCTGAGGCTCCTCACTTGAGGAGGTCTATACTTCTCCCCAAAACTGATCTGAGGAAAAATCAAAAGTACTGGTACTACCCGATGAAACAAATCAATCCCATGGCCTATAGGTATACGATGAAAACTATTGCAAAAAAAAAAACAAAATGAAATCCCGACGATTTGGGGTTAAGGAGCGCCCCGTCATGTCATTCAGAAAACGCTTCAGACCCCAAAAAGTGCTATCGCTATCTATCGTAGCACGCTTCAGAGGGAAAAACTACAGCATTTGCTACTCGAACCAGCTGGAGCTACCCGTGGGTGTAAAGGGAGTTGTGTCTGAACTCCAGCAGAAAGAGCTGCACGAAGCGCGCCCAACATGGTGACACGTGTACTACATCAAGCTCTTCCTAGCCATGTTTGTGGTGTCTGAACCGCAACGCGATGGATCTGTACGACACTCGCGCAGCATGGTGATACTCGTCCTGCTTCGTGCTCTTGCAAGACGCTTGGTAAGATCGTACTCGTCTTTGGTTTGGTCGCAATGCCTGGGTCCCATAGAGGCTAACTGGTTTCGTGTACTTTGGGGATGATCCCCCCCCCCACCCCCATCCCCCCAGCGCTGTCGCCGCTTGTCCACGCCTCAAAGAGCGGTGGGTAGTCATATACCAGTACCTGGTACAGTGGGGAATCTCCCAATAGTTCCACTGCCTTCTATAGTGCCGGTTAAATCGCTTGACACGGGTGAAACTCTCTATAGTCGTCTATTTATATATAGTAACCCTATCCCCAATAGTGCCGATGCCCTGAATAGTGCCGGAATATTGGGTTGGCAAATACGGGCATTATTGGGATCTCCCCACTGTACATGTTCTACCCCTCAGAATCGCGATCGCGTGGCGTTCACACGACGGCGAGCACCATTACGGTAGAGGTGCAGCATTTTTTTTCTGAGGCTCCTCACTTGAGGAGCTCTGAACATCACCCACAAAATGATTTTTTTGAGGAAACTGAAAGCGCAACCCGACGAACGAGCCCGTGGTGGCCTACGTGTACACAGAGCAATCAGATCGAAAAACAAGAACGACATTCTTCCGAAGACTTTGGGTTAAGGAGCCCCGTCATCATTCAGAAAACGTTTGACCCCAGAAAACGTTTACCTCCATCGTTTACCTCCAACGTTTACCTCCAACAACATAACCGTGTTCGCATTGCCGCATTGCACCCCCTATAACGTCCATCGACAGAAACATATTCCAGCGTATTAGGTGGCAGGCCTGCAGGCGATTCGCGTCCTGCCCTTCCTGCCACGGGCTTGGAGCGTACACCACGGTCAAGAAGGACAAGAAGAAGAGGAAGCTGGTGCCCACGAAAGACCGCTTCAAGGTGACCGGAGCACCACCCATGTCGCAAGACAGGCTCCAACCATTGGGGGGGGGGGTGTTACGATAGAGGTAGCTCCTTTTTTTTTTTTACTCAAAACGTTTTCTCTGTATGACGGCGCTCCTTATAACCCAAAAATCGTCGGAGATTCAATCTTTTTTTTTTAAAATATATATATATATATATATATATTTGTATGCCTAGGCTATTATGGGATTGTTCATCGGGTAGAACTTTTTTTTTTTCCCCAAAAATCAGTTTTTGGGAGAGGTGTAGAAAAAAAAAAGGGCGTATCTCTGCCGTAGTCGTACTCGTATGACCATAGACCTTCGTATCCCTACAATGCCGGGACGGAGCACGTCGGGTTTTCACCGACCAGGCAGACATCGCGTGCATCAAGAGCGCGAAGCGCCGTGGGGGTGTTCGGAGACGCGCATGGAGGGTGAGCTGCATCCTACTGAGTGAAAACGACTTGTGAGGCAGACTTCTTGCACCTTGTGCGTACTTTTTTCTTGCATATCGGATGACAGCTTGGAATTCATTTATTCTGGGGTGATGGGGTACTCATTTGTTGCCTGCCTTAGTTATTTGACCATTGACCATTACATCCTTTTCGAGACTGGGGGGAGATACAACAAAATCAAGAAAAAATGGGGGGAAAAAAAACAAGGAAACGAGCGTGATAACAGCCCCAAGCTTTCCGGCTTTGTTTTAATATACTAATAGTGTACATGGCGCATGTTAAGGCAGCAGTGGTGCATTGAAGGCGGTAAGTAGACTGCTGTATGTTAAGGTATTAGTGGGGTATTAGTCCGTTCGACCACTGGACACTGGTAAAAGGTTGACCAATTGCCTACCCAAACTAAGCCTTATGACATGTACATACCATACGTCGTAGATTTGTGCGGCTGACACTCGCACCGTGCTAACAGTAAACGTTAAAATTGTCGGTCGCAGGAGGATCCTACTCTGTCCCATCAGCACTTCAAGAGGAAGAAAGTCGCCCTCGACCCGTACTGGACCATGCCTAACGTTTTGGTGGAATTCATGAGTCACCTGCCCAAGACGGCCCAGGCTCTTCCCGTTAAATCGCTCCAATGGCTTACCAGGTGAGTGGGGGTATCGTGATATTATTATTATTGTTATTATTATTATTATTATTATTATTATTATTGTTGTTGTTGTTGTTGTTGTTGTTGTTGTTGTTATTATTATTATTATTATTAATAGTATGTTTGCCATCCTCTAATGTGCAGCATTACTAATAGGTTCAATGTCGATCACACCTAAACATTCACCGAAAGTATTATAGTAGAAGAAAACCGAGGGAAACCCATAAAACGAAACATTCTTGTGTAGACACGTACCAGGTGTTTTTTTTTTTTTTCTGTTGATGTCATCGGCCAGCCTCGAAGTTCCAATTGATCGTACGTTTACGTTTTGGCATTGGTCTTCAATTTATGTTTGCCTGTCATGTTTTGCGGTGGACAATGAAGCTGTACATTCTTGGGTGACAAGCATAAATATATTAACACTACCAACTGATGCATAGCACCTGATGGAATGTGTTCTGACTGCATCCTTTCCGCTCCGAAGGAAAACGCTCGCGGGCACGCTAACGTAAGCGACAGCTCCGACGACGAGAACGAAAACTGGGAGACGGAAACCCTAAAGGAGGCGTCGGCTGTCAACAAGGTATTTAAAATAGCAAGATTGTGAAAGGATGAAATACATAATTCGTGTTTTGTTTTATGAGGCGATACGAATAATATACGGTATCAAATTATTGATACAAACCCGCACACACATCATTACTGTCTATTATAGCTGAAAAATCGGCCGTTTTGTTTTTATGGCTTCACCTAGGGTTTTTTTGTGTGGAAAACCACGCTTTTATGCGGCAGAATACGCGGAGTGCTATCGTCGTCGTCTGTTATGGCGCTTTTGCGGACGAAGGCCAGCTCATATCGGTGAAGGTCGCTGACATTCAAATTCTACAGCGAGCGAAGAAGTCGGAGCAATCTCTATTCGAAAATCAGCCGAAAACACGCATCCTTACATTACAGTACGTCCAGAGTGGTATTTACCTCTTTTTCTCTTGCGAGCAGCGTTTGCACCGACCGAGTCCATCAGGGGGCAGCGAAAAGACAGTCGCTCTGAGCAGCTAAGGTCTGTCCCGTTTATCCTTGATGTTATGTTTTCCCAGTAGAGCTTACCAGTTATTCGAGAAACTCTTCCATTGGTCAACGATTGATGCTTCGGGATATTTCATTGGCCAACACACGCACACACGAATCTGCACTCGGCACCCTAATCCCATCGAAACCTGATCTCACCCGGACTTGAGCCCTCCACTTTGACCCCGGGTATATTAGTAGCCGCCGGCAGGGCCCACCAAGCACCTTGATCCCACGCCGACCAAACCCGAGGATCGGCAGCAGCAAATCGAGGGTCAGTCACACAGCCAGCAAAAAAAGCTCCGATAACGGGTATGGTATCCACAATATCTGCTGCATTAAACCCGTTTATTCGTTTTCAGAGGCGAGTTCAGTCCACCAGGGACAGTAAAACAGTCGTTCTGAGCAGCTGAGATTTTCTCCGTTTAATGTTTTGACTATATTTCACACCTCGGACAGATGACGATCTAGATCATATAGATCATATAGATCATATAGATCCAGTATCTGCCGTTATGAGATGCTGTGCAGGATCAGATACAAAGAGTACAGATTCAACCCTCGAAACAGTTGCTAGATCATGCCGATCGTACCGCTCCCATCCGGTAACATGAGCTAGATCATATACATCTTCTCTGAAAGATCTAGATTGTCAACTGAGGATCGGTGATCTGTCCTACGTGTGCATTGTTTGACCTCCGACACCAGTTGGTTCGGTTTTTGAGGCAAATGCATTTTTTCGTTTTCTGAATCGAGGCTGTGATATCGTTTTCTAAGGCAAGCTCTGGGTTCCCTCTCTCCATTTTTTTTTATCACGCAGGCCATGAATGGCGCGAGCTCCCGGTGGAGGCATTACGGGGGACGCGCGGCCGATAATCCGGGCCCTGAAAGTCCATCCAAGAAATGCAACACATGTCCTCCCTGCCAAGTCGGTGATGGCGCGCCCGTAATGGGTGCAGGCGACAACGCCATCAGCTCGTTCACAACGGCTACCCATCCAAACGCCACCGCTGCCGCTATCGCTACCGACATAAATGCCACCGGTGCCGCCAACAAAAATGCCACCGAATTAAATGCCCCCGGCGCCATCGCTACCGCCTTCGACGGGGTTTCCAGCGTTCCCGTCGCTGCTGAAGTAGCGCCGATGCACGCGGGAGGGCGCGGCAGTGGCGGGGACATAAATTATGTCAGTGGAAACGCTAGTGGTAGCAGTGGCGGTGGGGCAACGCAAGAGCGAAGCGGTTGGCATGGTATGCCTGAAGTGCAAGAGTTCACCGAGGACGAGGTAAATCTCAGGGGGTGGGGGGGTGGGGTCTGGGTATATGCGCGTAGCGTACTACGACGGGGGTAGCACTTTTACGCCAAAAACTATTTGGACCGATGACACATGCTACTAATAGTACTAATAGTACTAATAGTACGGTAGAGATGCACACTTTTTTTTCTTCATCTCCTGACCTGAGGAGCTCTATACCTCTCCCAAAAACAGTCTTTGAGCAAACTGAAAGCGCAACCCGATGAACAGGCCCATGGGCTAGGTATACAAAAGATATACATGTTGCAACTTATTTTTGACATTCGGAAAGATGATTCTGGGTGAAGGAGCCCCGTCGTTCAGGAAACGGTTCAGCCGAGAAGTGCTACCCTCTGTCGTGGCACGCGTCTACAGTAATTCCAAGTACTTTGTCCCTGACACATGCTACTAATAGTACTAATAGCACTAATAGTACGGTAGAGGTGCACCTGGTTTTGTTCTTCATCTCCTCACTTGAGGAGCTCTTTACCTCACCCAAAAAACCAACTTTGAGAAACAAAAGTGAGCTTAACTCGATGAGCCATCCCATGGCCTAGGTACACAACGAGTAAATATTTGCAAAAAAGCGATTTGCATTTCCGACGAGTTTGGGTTAAGGAGCTCCGGCATTCAGAAAAAAATATAATAGCCTAAAAGTGATATCCCTCTCGTAGCACGCGTCTGATGAATTAGTGTGTTTGCGATTAACCAACATTGGTTGAGTAGGAGTTGGGTGGGAAACATATAATAATACCAGGTCCCTGGTAGTGTTGAAACCGTCGAAATCACAATCCAAGGCCAACCCAACCCACGAAAAATCAGCGAAAAGTTTGGTTAATTTTTGCTTTTTCTGCGTTTTTTTTTTAATTTTTAACCTTTTTTTCTCGTGGGTTGGTTGGCCATGGGCTACGAAATTCGTCGGTTTCTACACTAGTTTTTCGTTTCTTCCGACCCAACAGAGTTTTGACATTGCAAACACCCTATTGGCCCGAGCTGTGATAGAGGGGGGTATATCTCCGTGTCCACTGCCGGGTTTAGGCCGCCTCCACGAGCGACCATATGCCTCGCTCAAAAAACGGACATAGCAAAAAAACAAATGTTTTTGGTGAAGCGTAACAAACAATTCTATGGTGGTTCATACCGCGAAATCAAAAAGGCAAACAAGCTTAAAAACTCACCAAGAAACGGGGTAGCTATTCGCGCGATTTTTGCCCTGAGCTGCTCCAATATCTGCCCCCCTGACAGTGCCCTGTTGTGCTGTGAGTCGAGACGTGCGCTACGATAGAGGTAGCAATATCAGGCCAAATAGAGTCTGATTGCCGGGGTTCCTCAACTACCACTCTGACCTGAGATATTAGCATCGATTTGTACTATTATTAGTATTAATAAGGTGCTTATATTTCCAGTTCAGAGGGGTAATCTATTAAACCACCCAACGTCGTTGGAATACCATTAAGTGTTTATACTAAATTAGTCGACCTTATACCTAGGTCATGGGGTTGTTCATCGGGTTGCGCATACAATTTGTATCAAAATAAGTTTTTTTCGGTGAGGTATAGAGCTCCTCAAGGGAGGAGCCTCAGAAATAAATAGATGCGCCTGTACCGTAGCATGCGTCTCGACACGCGAGGCGGGAGTAACCCCACGGCCACCAAGCCAAGGACGCGTGCTTCGAGAGGGGTAGATAGCACTTTTAGGTTATATTTTTTTTCTGAATGCCGGAGCTCCTTAACCCATAAAATCGTCTCAATGCAAATCGCTTTTTTTTGCAATCTTCACTCGTTGTGTACCTAGGCCATGGGATGGTTCATCGAGTTAACCTCACAGTGTTTCTCAAAGTTGGTTTTTGGGTGAGGTAAAGAGTTCCTCAAGTGAGGAGCTTCAGAATAAAACCAGGTGCGCCTTTACTACCGTAGTATGTGTCCAAGCTCAGGTTAAGGGTTTCTCAAAACGATGCACCTTCATTTCTCTTGGTGCCTGCAGTGTTGCTCGGTTAGGGATTATTAAACTGTGGACCCCCATCTGACGCGTGCAACGATACTAGGTCTTAGTATAGCACTTTTTTTGTCTAAAATATGATCTGAATGACGGGGCTCCTTAACCCAATGTCGTCGGAATGCCATCCAAGTGACAAACAAGCCCCAGACAAAACAGGTGCACCCCCTTTTATTTTTTTTATTTTTTTTGTAATCTCACTTTTGCTTTCGAGCTTCTGGACAAGCCGTGGTCGTAGGTGTTGTCCCTTCTCCCCCCTGGTACGTGCCTTCATTTTCATCGCGCAGAGGGTTCAGCATTTCCCAACGCTCGTCGATTTTCACCTATACATACAGTAGCATGCGTCGTTTTCTCTTACTGCCTGGACACAAGAAATAGTGCAGCTTGTCTAGAGAAGGCAGCAAGCACGAGATAACGGTATCCGATGCGTGCTAGGATAGGGTGGCTGTACCTCATTTTGGCGGTACTGTACCTCTTTTTGGCGGTACTGTACCTCTTTTTGGAGGTACTGTTGTACCTCTTTTTGGTGATAATGTACCTATTTTTGGCGGTGCTGTACCTATTTTTGGCCGATACACTTCTGCCGAAAGGGGCTCCAACTGAGGAGCAACACCCCCATATCGATGGATACCATTTTTGCAATATTGTTCATGACATACCTAGGCCATGGGATTGTTCATCGGGTTGCAAGCGATTGTACGCGAAGTCGGTTCTTGGGTTAGGTAGAGAGCTCCTCAAGCTAGAAGCTTCAGAAAATGTGCCTGGTAGGGGCGACCCTGCCCCTATGGCACCAGCTACCCTTTAGGAATGACACATGCTACTATTAGTACGGTAGAGATGCACACTTTTTTTTCTTCATCTCCTCACTTGAGGAGCTCTATACCTCTCCCAAAAACTGTTTTTGAGTGAACTGAAAAGTGCAACCCGATGAACAGGCCCATGGGCTAGGTACACAAAAAAAAGATATTGTAATTTATTTTTTCGACATTCCGACGATTTTGGGTTAAGGAGCCCCGTCGTTCAGAAAATGTTTTAGCCTAAAAGCGCTATGTCTATCGTAGCACGCGTCAAATAACCAAAAAGATTCTGCCCCATGTTATTACTACCTACGCGTCCAGGTGGCCGATATGATAGACGAAAACCCTGCGTGGGGCGGCTGTCGGGCGTGCCTCACTCTCCCCTGCAGGTGGTGCGCGTGCGCCGATCACATCTCGATCGGTGCAAGGAAAAAACAGGTGAGTCCTAGAGCTGGATCAGTGCAAAGAGAAATGAATAAAGCATACCTGGTATATAGGTACAGTAGAGGGGCCTATATAAGGAGGTTAGAATAAGGCGGCCACTCGATATTGGGCGGTTGCAATCGGTTGGCACGACTGTAACTCTCAATACAACTGCCTATACGAATAGGGCGGCCTCTCGATATAGGGCAGCCAAAATTGCTTCGCACTACACCGCCTTATATAGGCCCTACTACTGCAGTAGTGTAGAGGTTATTACTGATTAGTTTTAATTAATTCTTACTACTGTAAATCAAGACGGTAATTGATTTACATGCTCGAAGTAGACGACATGGGTGGCGGGGGTGGTGTGGATGATTCGCTGGGAGCTGTACTGGATCCCGGTCAGTAGGGAGAAAAAAGGGTGGCGGGGAAGGTGTCAGTAGAGAGAGAAAACAGTGACGAGGGTGGCGTGGATAAAGAGCTGGCAGCTGTGTGCGCACGCTCGTGCTGTTTTCGAAAGGAGGCAGGGGGATGATCCAGTCTTAGAGCTCGGTCAGTAGAGAGAGAAAACGGTGGTGCGGGTGGCGTTGATCAAACGCCGGCGGCTGCAATGTTTCCGAAAGGGTGAAGGGGATTCTGTGGATGATTCGCTGAAGGCTGCAAAAGACTTCCGTCTTATTTTAGGAAAACTGAACGTCGACCGTAGATACGGGGCAGACATCACTAATCCCAATTTTTGACCCACGCGAATCACCTCTGCGTGAGACGAAGACTACCGAAGGGGGGCGGTACCCTCATATTCACTACCGCACGAGCGACTCTGTACCTCAGGCAAAAACGGACGCTAACAGTTTTGCTGGCGAAGCGTAACGAATAGTTCTATGGTGGTGCATATCGCAAGGCCGAAAATAGTAAAGCTTAGGACTTTAAACAAATTAATTTGGGATTCCCACCCGCGCGAGTGGCTTTGAACCGCTGAAAAAAGAAGCCCTGCCGTAGCCTTGGTTACGAAACAAAAAAAAACGGCGTTTTTTGAAGGAGCAATCACTGGAGCAACTTTCTGAGACGTTCCCCTTCCCGAAACGGTGTCTCTTTGCAGATAAGGGACGAGCTGTCGCGGCTGATGGGACTGTGGGACGAGGACGAAGTGTGCACCCTAATCCCCCTGAGCTGCGTGAGAGGAGGCAATACTACTCTGCTGAGAACAGACGCCGTTGCTGAACTCAGGTACACCAAAACAGTGGCGGTCTCATCATAGTGCCGCTTGAATAAAGCCTATTTCCGATATAGTGCCGGTGAAATCGCTTGGCATGACTTGAACCCACGTAAAAGTAGAACCGTACCCAATAGTGCCGGTGTCCGGTATACTGCCGGTATTGTTGGCTGGCACATACCGGCACTATGGGGAGACCACCACTGTACCGTCGTCCTGCCGTGTGTGACGCTGAGCAAACTGTTGTTGTTGTTGTTGTGGTTGTCGTTGTTGTTGTTGTTGTTGTTGTTGTTGTTGTTGCTGTTGTTGTTGTTGTTGTTGTTGTTGTTGTTGTTGTTGTTGT
>JAYJMJ010301013.1:0-25678 GCA_036873875.1 Laminaria ephemera | reverse complement strand
GAAACGGAAACGGAAACGGAAACGGAAACGGAAACGGAAACGGAAACGGAAACGGAAACGGAAACGGAAACGGAAACAGAAGCAGAAGCAGAAGCAGGTGAGGAAGCCGAAACCGAAAGAGTGACTTCAGTAAGTGTCAGCGGCGCGTCTTTTTCTAGTAGTGATAGCAATATAGCTCGTGTATCTGATACCGGCGCTATCACTGGAGTATCCGATGGTACTGTCACTATCACAGCCAACTATGGGAATTTGACCGATAGTACTTCTTTGCGAGTATCTTCAGCTGTATTAAGTTCAGTGAATATCACGAGGCTAACTTCTGCGAACCTTGAAAGTCTTGATATTAACGAGTGTGGTGCAGTGCAACTGAGTGCTTTCGGAACATATGACGATGGTGATTTGCGTGATGAAACACGCCGAATGGCCTGGACGGTAAGTCCAGCAACTAGTGTTATTGACAGTTCCGACGATACGTTTGGCTTTCTCCGTGTGGGCGCTGCGGGGACCGTAACAGTTACAGCGGAATTGAATGGTGTTCCTGGCACAGAAGAGTTCACCATTCTAGAAAACTTGGAATCGTTGCTTATTGAGGCTGGGGAAGGTGAACTAGCGGTTGGAGCGCCACGGCAATATAGCGCGATACCAACCTATGGGGCTGGAGCTATTGATCCCGATACTGATATCACTGACAACGTAACATGGGAACTATTAGATCCGGATGCAACCTCACTGTTCGCATCGGTTGACAATACTTCGCCTGATAAAGGCTTGGTCACAGCAACTCGTGTGGGCAATGGTCAATTGGGCGCAAATTGTGGTGATGTACAAGCCCCGACATTGGCAATATTCAGTGTTGGCAGTGATGAGATTTTAGATGTTGGGTTTAGAAGAGGGCTAACGTGGACTAGAAGCTACGATGCAGATGATTTTACTGATAATTTGGTGGCAGAAGCTATTGTTGCAGATGGCCAGCGCGGCCGGAATCTGACAGAAGAGTCTGAATGGACAAGAGTGTCTAGTGACAACAATTTATTGTTTTCTGTCTCTAACGAAGACGGAAGTAAAGGCGAGGTTAGTATCAAGGGTAGAGGGCAAATGGTTGTAAAAGTTACCTTCACAGATGAAGAGAACGACGACACAATCCATACTGCTCAAATAACTATAACCTCTGAATAGTCAATAAATTTCAGTATTAGCCGATAAAGTGCCCCAGTGGGGTTGTCGGCCAGTAGCATGTGATCCAGTTCTTGTTCTGATCGGTCGATTACTCGTTTTTTGAGTGTGCAAGTTGTGATCGAGAGGGCTATGAAGCGTTGTATTAGTGTTGTTGCTTGCTTGCTGATGTCCTGTGGCCAGCTTTTGTCCTGTGCATCACCGCAGGACCAAAGAGTCGTGGCGCAATTTGATGGCGACTGGCGTGCACTGATGCGTGACACAGAAGCCGTGCAGCAAGTTCAGCATTTGCAGTTTGATTGCGCACCATTTACCGAATCTTTTTTTATACGGGTAAAAAAAGGTGTGGCTTCTGGTTTTATGGAAGCTGATGAAAACTACAGCTTTACCGCAGCGGTCGATGAGCGCGGGCGTTTCAAAGCGCTAATCCCAACCAATTCTGTCTATACCTACAAAGATGCTCAGGTAAGCCGCGAGTCGAGCATTGTATTGGTGCTTGAAGGGTTTCTTTCCAATCAAAAAAAGTCTGGTGTATTTGTTATTGGTGATGAAGCTATAGAAGCCCAAGGCTGTGCTACTAGTGTGCAGTTTGTTGTAGTGTGATTGCGTCGGTTATGCCACGAATAATAATCTATTTGGTGCTGGTGCTGTCACAGCTTGCTTGTAGCTCTGTAGTTGAACTTGAAAGCCCGTCTAACCAGAGTTCGCTTGACCCTGGAGTATTAACAGCACGCTTCGCCAATGGCTTTGAGTATTTTCTGCGCAGCGCAAACGGCTCGCCTGATAACAATCAAATAGAAGTTCGGCTAATAGTGAAAGCGGGTTCGTTGCATGAAACTTCAAGCCAGCGTGGGTATGCACACTTGCTTGAACATATGGCTTATCGTGGCACTGAAAATTTCAGTAGTCATGATATTGAAACGCTGTTGGGTGATGCGGGTTTAAGGTGGGGGGTAGATGTTAATGCTACAACTCATTATGGGGCCACAATCTTTCGATTTACTTTGCATGAGAGTGATGCAGAAATGCTACCTCGAGTCTTTGACCTGATGTCTGAGTGGTTGTCGTCTATCACGCTTGATGCAGACGCGCTTGCAAGGGAGAAAAAGATCGTTGAGGCAGAGTGGCGTGATCGGTATGCCAAGCGCGATTATGTTACCGACCCTATTGCGGCGGTTGCATTTGCGGGAACTCCATTTGCGATCAGTGCGCCGGTAGGCAATTTGGAAAGCGTTCATAGTGCAACTGTTGACTCACTAGCTCGCTTCCATCGGGCTCACTATCGACCAGATAACGCCGCTTTAATTGTTACAGGTGGTCGGCAACCGTGGCAATTGGAGCCACTGATAAAGAAATTTTTCGAATCTATTGAAGTGCCGACTGTGCCTAGAGAGTTAGCCACAGACGTTACTAGTGATTTGAATGCGCCTGATCTTAAAGTTAATAGCCTATCTAATGGCACAGCGCCAAAGCATATTTCTTATCTGAACACAGAGAGAGCGCTTCCAGAACTTTCGATCAACTTTATAGCAGCACCGCTTAACCGTACTTTGCGTGCCGATAATGTAATTGCTGAGCGCTTTAAAGACCAGCTGCTTTTTAAGGTGGTCACGCATCTGATACGTAGCCGCCTATCGATGACGGAGCTCTGTAGTTCTGTGATGGTTGAGACATCACTGCTTGAGTCTGGTCACTCTATTGAGCACCTTAAGCTTTTGTTGACTGACAGTGATGTGCTTTATTGTTTGTCAGCAGCCTCACATGCCGTTGATTCTGTGATAGCTACTGAGCTGACTATCGAAGAATTCAATGATTTCCAACGCTTGTTTTCAGCAATCGCTGAAGACATGGCTTCTCTTTATCGAAATAGAGATGCAACCAAATTAGCTGATGACCTAGCCGAGCTGGTAATTAATAATGATCTGCCAATCTCAGTGTGGGAATTGCAAAATAAATTGCATAAGGTAGTCGATGAAATCGATCGCGTTGCGCTAAATGAAATGATTAGCCAGGTGGCCAATACCCATCACGTATTGTATTCCGTAGCTGGTAGCGACAATGCTCTGCCAACACTTCAAGAATTGCAGGCCGCTACGGGGGCAGGGAATCGTCAATTAACTTCGCGTCAGCGATCACGGCTAGTGAATGGTTATTTTAATTCAAACCAGAATTCCATAGAAGTTCCGGAGATAGTCGAAAGCGAAAACCCTCCAATAAAAATCACTGAAAAAGAAAGCTACCATGAGTGGCGTTTGCAAAATGGCGCTACCGCTATATTGATAAAGGATGATCGCTTTGATCAAGTTGCAGTCACTGCAATTTCAGCTGGTGGATTCGCTAATAGAGATGCTGAATTTTCGCAAGTAGCAAAAGCGCTTCCTCAGTTTATTGCCGAGAACGGGGTAGGTGGATATATAGGCGAAAGCTTAAAGAGTATAAAAAATAAAAACAGTATTTTAGTAGAGCCGTTTGTCGATCCGACAAACCACGGTATTAACGCTAATGGCCGTACTGAAGATCTGCCTCTCTTGCTAACCTTGATTGAAGGATACTTTCAAGAGCCAATGATCATCGAGCCCGGTAGCACTTCGTTGCTACGTCACTTAAATAGCCAGAAGTTAGGGCCACAGTGGTACCAGTCATACTTAGGTAGTCGTGGTGGCAAGCGAGTGAATGAGCTTAATGTAGATTCCTTTAAAAGTATTCAACGGGAATTGTTCGCCAGTCCAGCCGATTTTGGTTTTATATTTGTAGGCGCTGTTGATCCAGATGAATTGGAACGACAGTTGAGCCGATTATCTTATGGCCCTATGCGTCAGCAGTTAATCAATAAAAAGCCAACTGCGGTGCTTACAAGTGGTGCTGAAATTCACAATGTCTCAATGGTTAATCATAGCAAGTCAGTCTCTAGTGTTAACTTTTTCATGGCTTGTGAGTCTTCGCTTGAGCGGAGCCAGTATCGTAGATGGAATTTGCTGTCAGATATTGTCGAAAATCGATTGCGTTTTTTAATAAGGGAGCAACAGGGTCTAACGTATGATTTAGAAAGTGATCAATCAGCGGTTGTTTCAAGTGTTGGGTCAGGCTATTTGTTGCATCAGATTACGTTTTCTGCAGCGCCTAATTCTGTGGAAAATTCTATTAGTCTTGTTGCTAGCGAATTAAGTAGATTGCACCGCAGTGGTATAACCGAATTAGAATTGCGACGAGCCATCGCAAGGGAAGGTAGAAATAGATTTCTCCGCAATCGTGGGGCATTGTCTGTGGCAAATGAGAGAGCGGTTGAATGGCTTGTGACTAAAAATATTGCGCCAATAGATACGGCTACTGTAACTGTTGAAAACATTAATCAACTAGCACGCTGTATTGATACAGCAAACACAAGCCAGGTTGTATTGAACTCAATTGACAGTTTTAATCCAATCCAGGCTACGCGTATTACTGATGCGCCTAGAGAGCAAAGTGGGTTTCAATGGATGGTAATTGGTGAGCCGACTCAGTAGGCGTTAGAAAACTAAAAACTGCTTAGCTCACTATTTGCTTAGATTGCGCAATGACGCCATTCTCAATGTACTGTTCGTGATTTATATCAATGGCTTCTAAGTCATATAGGTAATTAATCATCATACCGTACGACTGAGATTTTCCATGATCGCTCAAATCTCCAAGCCAGTTGATCCGTTCGAATTTTGCACCATTGGATAAATGGAAATGTGCAACTGAATTAGCAGCGATGTCATTAGCGCGTTTTGCGGTAGTAATGTAAGACCCGACTAGCCGCTGTAGAGGATCACGCATAGCATTGCAAAGGCCTTCATCTGTCAGCCATTCAGTATCAGTGATTAATTCCTCAATGCTGGAGTATTTTGCGTTGTCATCAAGGGCTGCGGATACAGCATTTCGCTCATCGTTGGTAAATAGCTCAGTGTCGGCAGTTTCACTTTGAGCTTTTAGCCATTTAGAGAACCCAGGTATGGGTGATAATGTCGCAAAGTTTTCAAGGCTTGGGCATTCTCGCTTGAGTTCATCGACCACACGTTTAATTAGAAAGTTACCCAGGCTTACACCTGCAAGTCCTTTTTGTGCACTGCTTATTGAATAGAAAATAGCGGTAGAGGGTTGAACGTTAGTGACTTCCTCGTGCTCAGTGTCAAGCAATTCGGTGACGTTGTCGGAGATTTCATCTACCAGCGCTACCCAAACAAAGATTAAAGGCTCTTTCGGCATACGTGGATGAAAGAAAGCAAAGCAACGGCGATTCTCACCGAGACGATGATGTAAATCTTTCCAAGACTGGACACGGTGTACAGCTTCATACTCAATCAGTTTTTCCAGTAAAGAGGCAGGGGCGTCCCAGTCAATCTTCTGTAATTCAAGAAAGCCTATGTCAAACCAACTGCAAAGCTGAGCATGTAGGATCTTATTGATCGGACTGAGTTCTGGATGTTTTTTACAGAGTCGCATTACGTCGGAGCGTAAATCTACTAAGAACTTTACCCCTTGAGGTAGTGCATTAAACTGTGTCAGCAGTTTCATATAGGGTGGGGTAAGGTTTTGGCGCAGCTCTTCTTCTACTTCTTGGCGGCGTTCATTAGACAAATCAGTGAATAGGGCCTCTGCTATGGTGCGAACTTTATCGTGATCAACGCCGAGGTCTGTAATCAAAAGCTGCAAGTATTTGTGTCGGCCTTCATCATCTAGCCCGAGATAAGCTTTACCCAATTCTGCGGCGCGAGCACGGGCTGAAACTTCACCGCCTTTGCCTTCTATGCATGCTGCAATTTTCAAGCGCAATGGTTCGACTTCGTCAGCATGCAAGTACGGGCTAAGCTCTAGCCGTTTGCCTACAAATTGTGTTGAAACGCCTTTCCAAGCGCCCAAGATATTACTGAATAAGCGATTGCTCATTGATTTGTAGTTCAGTTGGGTATTGATTGGCGGTTTGGTGGCTGGCTGTCCGTCAGTCTGTGATGACTCTGCAGCTGGTTTATTTTGCGGTTGCATATTACTTTGAGTCACAAGGAGGATCGATGGTTCTGAACCACGACGATGCATGGGTGAGGGTGTTTGGGCACGCCCAGATTGCGAGCCGACTAGTACAGTGTAGGTTCGCGTTCCAAGGTGATCTGATAGCGCTGCTTGATATCCTTTTGAATCTCATCAGCGAGTATTGCAATCTGCTGTCCATCACCTCCGCCGTGATTCACTAAAACCAAAGCTTGCATATTGTGCACGCCAACAGCGCCGCTGCGGTGTCCTTTCCAGCCAGCGCGGTCAATTAACCAGGCCGCGGGGACTTTGTATTCAGAACCTGAATAAGGGTAGGCGGGTAGCTCAGGGAATTCCTTGCGCAATTCGTCAACTTGTTGGCGTGGTACCACTGGATTTTTGAAAAAGCTTCCAGCGTTACCAATCACTTGTGGGTCAGGTAGTTTTGATTGTCGCAGTTGGCAGACCTGGTTAAACACTTCAGTCGCGGTTGGTGTGGTGTTTTGCAGTAGGTCCTGCAAGCCTTGATAGGTGACAGTGGGTTGGTCTTGATGTGACAAGCACAATTGGATACCAAGGACGATGAAATTGGAGCCCGCGTCTGTTTTAAATAAACTATGCCGGTAGCCGAAGCCGCAGTCAGTTTTGCTTAAAGTGGTCCTTTCATAGGTTTCTCGATGCAATACATCAACAGAGACTAAGTTATCGCAAAGCTCTTTACCGTATGCACCAATATTTTGTATGGGGGCCGCACCTGCGTTGCCAGGGATTAACGCGAGGTTTTCAAGTCCGTATTGGTTGTTGAAAACGGTTTGCTTAACTAGTTGGTGCCAGTTAACCCCAGCGCCTGCGTAAAGGCTAATAGTATCTGTATCGCCGGCTGTACCGTTCTCAGTTTTTATTTCATCTAGCGCTATTTGCAACACAAGGCCATCAACGTTGCGGGTAAATACGGTATTGCTTCCACCGCCTAAAACTAGCAGCGGTTTATTGTGTTGTTTTCGCCACAGCAAAGCCTCATGAATTTCATCAATCGATTTTGCACGGCAATAATATTCAGCGCTGATATCAAAGCCAAAACTATTGTGCTCACGCAGTGATACGTTTTCATTAATTTGCATGAGCTTGGTTGTTCTATTAAGTGTGATGCATGGGCAGTAGGTGAGCGGTGACGCCGAGCTAATGAGCCAAGAGGAAGGCTAATGATAACAGTGTGTTTGCCTCTGTTGATACTTCAATCTGGTTAGTGAGTTAGCGTATCAATTATGATTCATTAAATATGTCAGCGTTGCAACAGTCTGGCAGACGCATACCCGTGGTGAAGAGCGTGAATGGAAGTACGGCGGATCAGGTCGCTTGGTCAAGACCACTACGCCTGATTCAGATCGATCTTGCGTGTGATCCGAGGGTAATAGACGAGTAGTGTGATAGCGCGAGCAACCATAAAGAGTGAGAAAGCACACCACAAACCGGTATTGCCAAAGCGTGGAATTAATAACGCTGTAAGTAGAAAAAATACTGTGGCTGAGATGATCATCGCGTTACGCATTTCACTAGAGTGTGTGGTGCCAATATAAATGCCGTCTAGCTGGTAGCACCAAACGGATAAAAAGGGCAGTACTAGCATCCAAAGAAGTAGTTTGTTTGCCGCTGCTAGCACTTCAATTTGATTGGTGAATAAGCCTAATAAAATTGGCCCGAACAGATATAAAAGTGTGGACAAAATAATAGCTGTGGCTATTGCTTGGACAGTAGAAATTTTAACGATTTTATGGAAATGGTCTTTGTTCTTACTCCCCCATGCTTGCCCGGCCAAAGTCTCTGCGGCATGGGCAAAGCCATCCAGTGCATAAGCGCATATGTGTAGCAATTGCATCAGTATGACGTTGGCGGCAAATACAGTGCTTGTGAACTTTGCGCTGGCGACATTGAAGTAGAAGAAGCTTGCCACTAAGAGCAATGTTCGAATAAAGATATCACCGTTAAGCGCCAGTAATCGCTTCAATGGCCCTGACTCAAGAAGTGATTGCAGCGATACTGATTTTACAGCGACGCTCGCTAAGTCACGGATTAGGTACAACGCGAACCCGAGTGCTAAATACTCGCTTATTAAAGAGGCTGCGGCCACACCAGTAATACCCCAGCCAAAAGCTGGTACAAAAAGTAAATCCAGAACTACGTTTACGCTATTCAATAATAATTGCAAAGCAAACACAGATCGCATTCTTTGCATACCAATTAGAACGCCGGTAAGTACGTAATTAGCGAGTGTTGCAGGTGCCGACCAAATTCGTACAGAGTAGTAGTCTCTAGTGAGCTGTTCGATTTTGTCACTACCGCTAACCATATGTAGCGATAAATCAAGCAAAGGCTTCTGTAAAATAATCACAACAGCACCAAGGCCTGCAGCAATAAACAAAGATCGTAATAGGGTAAGTCTAATAGTCTCGTTATCTTCAGCACCAAATGCCTGAGCAACGCTACCGCTAGTTCCCATGCGCAAGAACCCAAAGGTCCAGAAAACAAGGCTGAAAATAGAAGCCCCCAAAGCCACTGCCGCAATAGGTTCCGGAGAATCCATATGACCAGTCACTGCAGTATCAACGGCCCCCACTAAAGGCACCGTGACGTTCGACAAAATAATAGGCGCAGCCAGCCACCAAACACGTTTGTGCCAATCGGTGTTTGTTAGTGGTTGTGCTGACATAGAGGGCATAGCGAGAGGGGGCGTTGCATTGTAGAGCATTGCTAGCAGCAGAATGCGTTTAGAAGGTGTAGGGCATGATGCTATCGTTTTACGCGCCTGGCTTTCTACATGAGTTTGAAGCAAAAACGGAGCACCTCTCCCACTACTCCTGATTTCAGTTTCTAATGAGGAGGAAGATGATTGCGGGCAACGGTGAAGTCTAATGAGCTAGACATCCCTCGCTCACGCGTCGGGTTTCCCATCGGGCTCTACTAAGCAGCGGTTATCCGGATGCTAGTGGCTTCGTTGTAGCCCGTGGCGAGCGCAGCGACAGCCCCGCGCAGCGAATCGAGCGTCTGTATTGTTTTTTGAAATCATCCAGAGTGGGGTCAAAGCGCCATGGATGGCGCTTTGAGCGTTGCGGCCATGGATGGCCGTTCGACGCGACCCTACTCTGGATGATTTCAAAAAATTGGTGTCAGCCAACCCGCTAGGGCAATTAAGCCGTGAAAACGCTTTTTGGTTACTTTTTCGCGTTTGAAAAAGTGACTCGTAGTGCCAGGGACTGGCATCGAAAACCGCCATGGATGGCGTGCCGCTAAAGACAAGCCGCTAAAGACAAACCACTCAAGTTGAGGGTATGCAAATACACAATTAAACAAACCGCTCACAACCTAGGCAAGCGAAGCAGACAAAGCCCACCCCACTTACCCAGTTGGAACTAAGAAGCTATAACAGGTCGACCAATACAGTAATACTGAAAGCCATTATCAGCGACAACTGACGGCTCATACAAATTACGACCATCAAAAATCACAGGGTTAACCAAGCTGGCTTTTAAGTCGCTCCAAAACGGGCTCTTAAATTCGTTCCACTCAGTCATAATAACCACTGCGTCTGCCCCTTGTGCTGCGTCCATCGCGGACTCAGTAAGCGTTAAATTAGGATGATCTGGATACAAGTGCTTTGCTTCGTCCATAGCAACCGGGTCATAAGCTTTCACTGATGCGCCTTGTGCCCAGAGTGCTTCCATCAATACACGGCTAGGTGCTTCACGCATATCGTCTGTATTTGGTTTGAATGATAAGCCCCAAATAGCAAAGGTTTTACCTGAGAGATCATCACCGAAGTGCTTATTGATCTTGGCTGGCAGTACAGTTTTTTGCTGCTCATTGACACTCTCAACAGACTCAAGCAACTCTGCTTTGTAGCCCACTTCTTTTGCCGTAGCAATCAGTGCTTTGACATCCTTTGGAAAGCAAGAGCCGCCATAGCCTGCACCTGGGTAGATGAAGCTGTAGCCGATTCTTGGATCAGAACCAATGCCTATGCGGACATTTTCGATGTCTGCACCGAGTGAGTCTGCAAGGTTAGACAATTCGTTCATGAAGCTGATCTTAGTAGCCAACATTGAGTTAGCCGCATACTTGGTCAGCTCGGAAGAGCGAATGTCCATAAAAATTAGTCGATCATGGTTTCTGCAGAATGGCGCATAAAGCTTCCGCATTTGCTCAATAGCATGTGGATCTTGCGTGCCGACAACAATTCGATCTGGCTTGCGAAAATCTTCTATTGCAGCACCCTCTTTAAGAAATTCTGGATTTGAAATAGTACTGTAGGGAATGCTCTCGCCGCGCTTCTCTAGCACTTCTTTCATTTTTGCTGCTACGCGGTCTGAGGTGCCGACTGGAACAGTGGACTTTGTAACTACAAGCTTGCTCTCAGTCATACGTTCAGCAATTGTTTGAGCCACAGCCAGTACGTGCTTTAGGTCGGCTGAGCCATCTTCGTCTGGAGGAGTGCCCACTGCGATGAATTGCATTTCGCTGTGTGCTACTGCTTGGTCCATATCGGTAGTGAAAGTCAGCCGGCCGATTTCGACGTTTTTAATAATAACGTCGTCGAGGCCTGGCTCATGTATTGGAATGATGCCTTTTTTCAGATTGGCGACTTTTGTTTCGTCAATGTCTACACACAAAACGTCGTTGCCAACGTCAGCAAGTAGAGACCCTGTTACCAGCCCAACATATCCCGATCCGTAAACCGTAACTTTCATTTATTGTGGTCCGTAAAATAATTCTTAAAATTATAAATCTTAAATTAAAGTGTTCTGCGGCTGGCCTAGTTGCAAAGCCAAAAATCCGCTCATCTTCTAATGCTTGCGCTGATCACAGCCGTGTAGCCTATTTCTAAGCTTGGGTTTCTTCAGTGATTGCCGCTTTTTTTAACGCAATAGAAAAATAGCAACGTTGCAAGCATTACGCCGTGTTTTGGCGCAAAGACTATGTCAGAGCGTAACTATAATCCTATGAGGTTGAACTGAACAGGCGCAAAGCGGAGTTTATATTGAAATTATTGTCAATTTTCTGTCTAGCTACCGATATTTCAGCATTTCCCTGTTGATTCGGAAGTGCTGTTTTGGCGTTTTTTGAATCTGTCGTATTAAGTGCGCGAAGCAGTTAGCACTTCTCGTTTGCCCAAGGGGCCAGGGTGTTTTTGCCAATTGAAGCCGGCTTCTGTCAGTGCATCTCGAAAACTACGACTGACGCAGTAGGTGGCCATTATTGCCTCGGGTTTGATGGCGCTATGTAGTTTTTGAAGAAAGGTTTTACACCATAGGTTTGGGTTGTTTTTGATGCTAAACGCGTCAAGGTAGATGGCATCGTAGGTATCTGTTGGCAATGGCCAATCTACAGCATCTGCACAAATTAGATAAAGCGTTGTCAATGCATCGAAGCTAGCAACTCCGTTTGCGGTGTTAGGCTCTAACTTGGCAAGTGTAGTGGTTGTGAAGTCGCACAACTCTGTCAGGTTTGGGGCGTTGTGGTTCAGCAGTGTGTTGCTAAGCTCTGCTGGTGGTGGGCGCATTTCAATGCCTGTGTAATGTAGTTCGCATTTTGCGGAAATTGCGTGCTGGGCTGTATTAACGAAGTTGTAGCCGGTGCCAAATCCAATTTCAAGAACGCTGGTAGGCAGTTGTTGATCTAGTCTTTTAGAGACGCCAGCATTGTGTAGAAACACAGTGTCAGATTCGGCTTTAGCGCCAAACTTTGAGTGGTAAGTTTCTTCGCGGCTGGTGTCGTATAGCGTGTAGCTACCGTCTTTTGTGGTTAGCAGTTGAAGTTCGTTTTCTAACACAACTCTTCCTGATAAATAGTGGCTGTATTATTGGCTTTTTTGCTGTCTATGCGTAATGCCAATTGCAGCTTTACTAAATTCAGTGCAAGAACTATCAAACAACGCAGTACTCACTGGCATAGGTACTCTTGCACGTGCTATCCATTCTATTAAGCTTTTACCGTCATACATAAGCTTCAGGCCGGTGCTGTGTAGCCAGGCTGGCATTGCAGGGTCATTGTAAGGATGCCCTGCGTATTCAGCGAGTAGCTCTCCTGCAGATACGAACTGTGGCCACACTAAAAAGTTGGCATTTGCATCGCTTCGCATCGTTTCACATTCGTATTTTGCAGCGGTTGCGAATTGATCGATATAGGTTGTTGCTCCGTCGAATGTTGAGAGCGGTAGCAACACTTCTTTTAGATGATCTGCGATGACGTCAATATTTTTCATCGCTTGGGCAATTTTTATAAAACGGGATTCGTAAAAATTTTCGATCGGAACTGAAAAAGCTCTGAACGGTTCGCCCCATAGTTCGTCAATGCCTTCTTGTCCGCTGTAGTGCTTAACCTGTGTACCCAGCTCTAACGCTTCTTTGAAACACTGACCGCATTCCTGCATTAGTTCGTTATCGTTGCTTACTTCAACTCCCTTGGCAGCGAGGTCTACAATGGTACGGAATATATCTGTAGCACGGTTAAAAAGTGCACCCGCGAGCATGGCGGCATTAACCCTTTTTTTACGTGGATCGGTTTCTTGTTCGTGAGATTCACGAGCTTTGGCTAGGTAGCGGCCCGGAGTATTGATGCCGTGTTCGGTATGGTGGAAGGTCCGTCGAGTTAGAGATTCTATTAAAGTTTTTTTAGCTTCAAGTGATTCTGGCGGTGGCTGGTAATGCCTGATCCAGTAGTCATCGTAAAAAATGAATTCTTCGTCATTGACGATACGTTTTGTGCCGTTGGCAATGACACTATCTTCGCGAGCCTGCCATTCAAATCCATTTCGAAAATTGGCGGAATTGCAGGTGAAATCCATCTCAGTGGTCACTGTGGACTCCCTGACTGTCTTGGCTGCTTTTGGAAATGTATGAGTGTTCACGAGTGGTAAGTTCGACTCTGTTGCTCAAGTTGGCATTGATGAATTTGCTCATAACACAACGTTCTCAGCGAAAATCTGGCCATAATTGCGATTACTTATTGCGTCAAATTTTCGTTGCAAGGCCGTTTTGAATTAGAAGCCACGCTGAGCCTGCTGCGGCGCGCATTATTGCACACCTGAAAGTCTTGTGCAGCGTCCGGTAAGGTTGGTGTCAGTATTTGTGCCGTTGACCTCATTGGTTGCGCAAAATTGGTCTATTTTTGGGCACCAGCTAGTGCCCATCCATAAAGGGCGCGTAGCGAGGTTGTCACAAGGGCTAAGAGATTTTGCATACTACATGTAGGCGTTTAGTCATTCTTAAATAACTACATGTAGTCGGTAAAAGGTCGCGTGCTTGTGGCGACCGCAGTAGCGGTTCGTTTATGGATGGGCACTAGCTAGCAATGACTAGTGTTTCTCTGCGACCACAACGGCACGCGTGGGTGACGGGTAGCCCTCTTTTGTTAATGTGGGGTCGCTAGGGTCTAAAGCGTGCTGCAACGAATATGACGGCATCCAAGGAGTAGGGCGCTGCTCATCAATAGTGGTGCGGCAAACGTCTACACAGCGAGCATTGCTAAAGCCTGCTTCCTCGATTTGTTCGAGTAGTAGGCTAACGCTTGGTAGCGTCCATACGTTGCGCATGTTGGCGTATCGGTCTTCGGGAATCAGTTGTTCGACATTTGGGCTGTCGGTGACCAAGGTTTCTAGCACTAGTTCTCCACCTGATCTAAGGCAGCTGAGCAAACCTGCAAGATGCTCCTTTGGCTCTCGGCGATGGCTAAGTACCCCCATTGAAAATACCGTATCAAATAAATAAGGTTGCTCGAATACCATTTCACCTGTTAGTGGCAATACGGCTAATTGGGTTGCCTTTATAAAATGGTTGATAGCTAAAAACTGGGTGCAAAACAATTCACCGGGATCAACGCCGACAACTGACTTGGCACCGGCGCCTAGCATTCTATAGCC
This sequence comes from Laminaria ephemera, assembly GCA_036873875.1. Classification (NCBI taxonomy): domain Eukaryota; class Phaeophyceae; order Laminariales; family Laminariaceae; genus Laminaria; species Laminaria ephemera. The sequence goes on along the minus strand of JAYJMJ010301013.1, from coordinate 11,604 downwards.
GTAGTAACCGTTGCCACAGCCAACATCAAGAATTGTTCGGTCGCTCAGCGCTGATATATTTTTTTCTATGCGATCCCACTTTTTATGCGATCGCCATTCACTGTCTATGAAAATTCCTTCAATGCTGAACGGCCCTTTGCGCCATGGTGCTAATTGCATCAATGTATCTTTAATTAAAGCCTGTTGGGCTGCTGTGGAATTTTCAGAGGTAGCGGTAATAGCGTCTATTGTAAAGTTGGTATTGCTTGCTATCGCTGTTGGTAGTGCGTGAAGTGCTTCTAGCCAACGGGGAAAGTGCCCGTGTCGAGATGGGTTGGACTGAATTTCTACCTGTGGCTTTATAGATTGCAGCCAGCTTAGTAGTGCTGGTTGATGATCGGCTGCATAGAAATATTGGTAATTCAGTGAATTCAACGTATAGCTACCAGTGACGCAAAATTAAAACACTGAAACCAAACCTCAACACTTTTAAAGCCGCAATCAAGTAACCTTGATTTGTGGACATTTAAAGTTTCAGGGATCAAAACATTTTCTAGTGCATCACGCTTTTGGCTAATTTCTAACTCGCTGTAACCGTTAGCACGTTTGAAGTTTTCGTACATAGAGGTGAGTAGTTGTTGTTGCTCTGGATTTTCAAACGCGATTTTCTCAGATAATATAAGCGCCCCACCTTCAATCATGTTGTCTGCAATTGACTGCATAGTCGCTGCACGAACTGCCAGTGGAATAAACTGCAAAGTAAAGTTCATAACGGCAACACTGTGTGGGTCGTAGTTGAAGGTAGTGATATCTGCAAGCTTGGTGTGAACGGGTACCGGGTTGTTGCTTTCGGTGATGCGTTCACGCATGCGGCTAAGCATTGCTTCAGAATTGTCTATCGCAATCAGCGGAATCTTTGCGGCATTTTGACCGTGATGCTCAGCAATTTGGTGGCGCATAGACAAGGTGGCTGCACCGAGCGAGCTGCCTAAGTCATAGCATGCAGTGTTGGGCACAGAGAACTTTGCCGCCAGCAAGCCCGTTTGCATCACAATGCTTCGGTATCCAGGGACGGATCGTTCTATCATGTCATCAAAAACGCTGGCGACAGCGTCGTTGAATTCAAATGGGGCTATCTGGCCTCGTGGCTCGGCGAATACACGATCAGTGGAAGGATTAGTCACAGTGGTTCGATTATGTCTTTAGTAGCGGGGAATTATGCTTTGCGAATCCCCTAAATGGTAACCGATTTTACTCCTTACAGGCGTTGTGTTCTCATCAAATGAATCAACATCAGCGCCGTAATTCACATTTTCAAAAGGTTCAGTGTCATAGTTACTGAAAGCAAACAGTATAATTTGTCAGATGCGCAGAACTACTTGCGTGGCGTAGACAAAACCATGGGTTGCTTGATTGATCTCGTCGGCGAGACAGAGGTGCGGAGCGAGCAAGAGCTCAGCGTTTTTCAGTCTTTGGTTCGAGCGATTGCCTATCAGATGATATCTACCAAAGCGGCGGCCGTCATTCACGGTAGGTGCTTGGACACGTGTAAAGGTGAGGTTCAACCGCAAAAGTTGTTGAAACTCGGAGAAGGCAAGCTGCGAGAGCTTGGCTATTCACGCGCTAAAGTCGCTTCTTTGCTCGACTTGTCTGATAAATGCAAAGCCGGTGTCGTACCTGCAGACAGTGTGCTCAATGAAATGACAGACAAAGAACTCGTAAAGTGTCTGACGCAAGTACGGGGAATTGGCACTTGGAGTGTAGAGATGCTTATGATCTTTAATCTGCGCCGCCCAGATGTATTTCCCGCCACTGACCTTGGGGTTCGTCGCGGCCATATGCTTGGCTATGATTTGCCAGAGATGTTAAGCGCGAAAGATCTACTAGTAGAATCTAGTCAGTGGCAGCCTTATCGCTCTGTCGCTGCGTGGTACTTGTGGCGTGCTAATGATAGTGTTGATTGGGATAACGTAAAGCCGCTAGTCAGGCCGCTAGTCAAGCTGCCAAAAAAGCCAAAGGTAAAAACTGCAACTAAAATAAAACCCAAGCCCAGTAAGTCGAGAAAGTAAAAGTCCAAGTCATCCTTAACTAATCCGTACTGTTATTGCTTGTTGGGGCTTTCAACTGCTCGAGGCATCGGCCAATAGTTTTAAACAATTAAGCAGAGATGCATCCGGATAATGGCGCTTGGTATAGCCCGATGATAAACCCGACGCGTAAGCGAGGGACATACTCCGTGCTAGATCAAACAACCCGTAACGTCAGCCGCCGTCAACACATCTGCTGAAACACATAGGTATAACTGAGTCCAAACCAATGTTGAAAATCATACTCAGCCGCAAGGGAGTAGATAGCAGTGCTGGTGGATTTGCCAGTCCGATATTTCCTGATGGATCTATGTACTCAGTACCCATTCCTGATCAACGTGCCGATGTCCAGTATCGTGACATAAAAAGCTGTAACGTCCATGGAACTGTAGCCAAGCTGGTTAAGAACTTAAGCCGTGAAAAAATCACTGGCACAGCCGGTGTTCATGTAGACCCAGATCTAGACTATACCTCGTTACCAAGGGCTGCCAAATGGCAACCTTTGTTTGGGCAGTGCGGTGCGGCGCAAAGTCATTTGCAAAGTATGGGGGTCGGTGCGGGTGATCTGTTTTTATTTTTCGGATGGTTTCGAGAAGTGGAAAGTTACCGTAGGCGCTGGCGGTATGTGCCGGGTGCTGCAGACAAGCACGTGTTGTATGGTTGGATGCAAGTGCAATCAGTAGAGCTTGTGGATGAACTTAAGTGCAGTGATAAATTGAGTTGGGCACATTATCACCCGCACTGTATTGCGCCGTTCAGTGGTACCAACGTAATCTATTGTGCAAAGAAAACGCTTAGCGTTTCTTCGAAGCTTGAATCTAGAGTAGGGAAGGTCGCAGGCAAGGTTGCCGGTGCTGGGGTATTTGGTGAATATGACGAGAAACTATGCTTAACTAACGAAGGGTCTAGTCGCTCCGAATGGCGACTGCCTTTATGGATGCACCCTAAAGGCCGTAAGAGTTCTTTGAGCTACCATGCTGATCCCAAGCGGTGGCAGTGTAGACGTGATCATGTGCTTTTGCGGTCGGCTGCACGCGGGCAGGAGTTTGTTCTTGATACAGAGCATTATCCGGAGGCCTTAGACTGGGCGCGTACATTGTTGGGTTCTGCGTGAGTTGTGGATTAGCCTAGGCGATTGTAGTGTTATCGTTATCGTTTTCAGTGTTGGGTGCTTGAGTATCCACAACAGTTTGGTCGATAGCGCTCTGATCAGTGGGTAGTCTTGGCGTGCTTTTTTCATCAACAACCTCAACCCCTTCAATCAATTTGTAATCGGGGCCTGTGAGTTGCTCTCTGCGCGATTTAGCTAGATAGCCACCCACTGCGCCACCCGCTGTGGTTAGTGTGAGTAGCCCTAAGATAAAAAATTGCGATACCAGCATGAATACGCCGAAGCCTGTGGCCACAGCTATAGCGCCGCCAATTTTAAAATTGGCTCGAGTGTTCTGTTTACGTCTTTCCGATTCAATTTCTTTTTGAGTTTTCTTAATTAATTTTGTTTGCGCTTTTTCTGCACTGATATTAATTTTTTCACGTTCATTAGCGAATTTTTGCTTCAAGCTGGCCACCCGTTGATCAGCTAGGTGTCGTGAGACAGTACTAAACCATAAAGTGACGACGGTAGATAGAAGCAGAATCACAAACGCGACTAACATCAATTTTTCGGTCAAATTGCTTACTGGGCTGAAGTGTACTAGCAACGCAACAATTAGTTGGGCAAGTGTAAGGCCGAGGAAAAATCGTAACATGGTGGGATCCTGCATCGATCAAAATAGGTATGTTAGCGTAAGTTGTACTCGTAGGTCTTTTTTGTAACTTGCTAGGCAGAGTAATACTAGTCGCCCGTATGTGGAGCACTTTAGTTTGAAGTGTTGAATGGGTGCTGCCTAGTGAGTAAATTGTGAGTTCAGATCAGTGTGTGCGGTTACAAAATGCACTATGCTAGGCGACTTCTTGGCCTTTTTAGTTTCTCTGTATGACCGTCTCCAGAAAGCGTGAAGTAATCCGTGAGCTAAGTTATGGCATGCGCGATACGTTACCGATGATTATTGGTGCCATTCCCTTTGGTATATTGTTTGGCGCTCTTGCAACCACGGCGGGTTTATCTATAGCTGCGACTATGGCAATGTCACTTTTTGTCTTTGCGGGATCGAGTCAGTTTGTTGCTGCCAGTTTATTGGGGCAGGGCGTCGGTATCGTGGTCATAGTTCTAACCACATTTATAGTCAATTTACGGCATGCATTGTACTCGGCATCTATTGGCCCCTACTTTAAGGGGCTGCCTCAGCGTTGGTTGTTGCCATTGGGTTTTTTCTTAACTGATGAGACCTACGCCGTTGTGATCAAGCGCTATAACGAAAAACCGGACAACGGTTATCGGCATTGGTATTTTCTTGGGTCGGCGCTCGCCATGTACGGCAATTGGCAAGTGTGTACTGCTATTGGTATTTATGCAGGGAACAGTTTACAAGGCCTTTCAGAGTGGGGTCTGGAGTTTGCCATGGTGGTGACTTTTATAGGCATTGTAGTGCCGTTGATTAACCGATTTCCTATGTTAGTGGCGGCTGTGGTTGCCATAGGGGTGGCTTTGCTGGTGCGCGATATGCCGCATAATTTAGGGCTAATTGTCGCTTCTATGGCAGGGGTGGCATCAGGCTTATTGGCGGAGCATCTCTCTGAAGACTCAGCAACTATAAGTGGAGAGGAGCTATGAAAGAATTTTTACTCATCTTTTTTATGATGGTGGTGACTTTCGGTGTTCGTTATCCGGTGCTGGCTTTTGTGGGTCGAGTCAACTTGCCTGTGTGGGTGCAGCGGGCACTGAAGTTTGTACCGGTCGCGGTCTTGAGTGCGTTGAGTGCGCCAATAGTGCTTATAAGTAATGGACAGGTAAATATATCAGTGGCTAACGCCTACCTTATTGCAAGTCTTGTTGCGATTCTTATCGCCTGGAAAACACGTAATCTCTTACTGACTATTGTTATCGGAATGGCAGTTTTTGTGCTGTGGCGTGCGGTAATGGGTAGTAACTAGAGCCTATCCATAAACGGCACTGGCTTAAGATGGGCTTTCGATTTCTGGCACGCGATCGACAATGGGGCTTGAGTAGTTAAGTTCCATGTCCCACGGAAAATTGATCCATGTATTTTGCGGTACTTCTTTTAGGAAGTCATCAACCTCTTCGCGTCCTTCAGGCTTTGCGTAAACGGTAACAAAGCGAGCTTTGGGTACCAGTGCTCTAACGGCGCGTGCTGTTGTGCCGGTGTCTACTAGATCGTCAATCAGTAAGAATCCGCTGCCGTCGCCAAACATTGGGTCAACGGTTTTGAGTATTTCTGTTTGCCCTTTGCTTTGCTTTTCATAGGTTTTGATGCAAATGGTATCAAGTAGGCGAATGTTTAATTCGCGAGCAATAATAGCCGCTGGAATCATGCCGCCGCGTGTTATCGCTATAGCGCCTTTCCATTGATTGGCAGGTAATAGTTGGTGTGAAAGTGCGCGGGTATCACGGTGTAGCTCTTCCCAAGATACAAAAAAGTTTTCCGTTCGATTCATAGTCTGTTACTCGCCTTCAAATTCGCAAATGCTAAATACTTCAAAGCCTGCATCTTTTAGTTTATCTGAGCCGCCTAAATCGGGCAGATCAATGATGGCTGCAGCTTCTACTATTTCGCCGCCTAGTTTGGTGATGAGTGAGCTTGCAGCTAGCATAGTGCCACCGGTGGCGATAAGGTCATCAAGCAATAGTACTTTGTCGCCTTTATTAATGGCATCTTTGTGAAGTTCTACTTCTGCGGTGCCATATTCAAGTTCATATGATTCGCTAACGGTGTCGAATGGCAGTTTGCCGCGTTTGCGCACAGGTACCAAACTTGTGCTGAGTTCATAGGCTAGTGCGCCACCAATAATGAAGCCGCGCGCATCGATGCACGCCAGTGCATCAAAGTCTTTTTCATAGTAGCGATGAACAAAGCAATCAACTAAGCGTCTGAAGGTGGCTGGGTTTTGTAGTAGCGGGGTTATGTCCCTGAACTGCACGCCTTCAGCAGGCCAATCTGGAATGGTGCGCACACGGCTGCGAATGTAGTCGCTGAAATAGTTGTCTTGGTCGCTTCTGCTCATGCTCTTACTCATGGGTTGGTGCGCGCGCTTAATGGTTCTACAAGTTGGCTGGCCATGTTGGCGAGCAATTGTTCGGTTGTTTCCCAATTTACGCAAGCATCAGTGATTGATATACCGTATTGAAGGGTTTTTGCGTCTTTGCCGAGCTTTTGATTGCCGTCGTGCAAATGGCTTTCGAGCATTAGGCCTACAATTGACTCATTGCCCTCAACAATTTGTTTGGTGACATTGTCTGCAACCAAAGGTTGTAGGGTGTGATCTTTATGCGAGTTGGCGTGGCTGCAATCCACAATAAGGCTTGGCGTAAGCTTAGCTTCAGTTAGTGCTTTTTCCGCTACAGCTACACTGACTGAATCGTAGTTTGGCTCAGAGCCGCCGCGCAAAATAACGTGGCCGTATTTGTTGCCGCTGGTGGTTAGTCTGGTGACTTGGCCATCGACATTGATGCCTAGAAAGCGATGCGGTGATGAGGCAGATTTAAGTGCATTTATAGCGATATCTAAACTACCGTCTGTGCCATTTTTGAAGCCCACCGGTGTTGATAACCCGCTCGACATTTCTCTGTGGGTTTGCGATTCAGAAGTGCGAGCGCCAATTGCGGTCCATGAAAAAAGATCTGACAAGTATTGTGGACTGATGGGGTCGAGTGCTTCGGTGCCTGCAGGGATGCCTAGTTCTGCAAGTTGAACTAAAAGCTGGCGTGCTTGTTTTAAACCTTTTTCGATATGAAAGGAATCATTCAAATCTGGGTCGTTGACAAAACCTTTCCAACCGACTGTGGTACGTGGCTTTTCAAAGTACACCCGCATAACAATATAGAGCGTGTCTTTGTGCTTTTCGTGTTCTTCTTTGAGGCGTTTAGCGTAGTCCATTGCGGCGTCAACATCGTGGATTGAGCACGGCCCCGCAACTACTAGTAATCGCGGGTCTTTTCGATCCAAAATTTGTTCGATAGTTCGGCGCGACTGAAAAACAAACTCGCTGGCTGCAGGCGGACAAGGGATTGACTCATGAAGCTCTCTGGGGGTAATCAGAACGCTTTCCGAGACGATATTGACGTCGCTCAGGTTGTTGCTCACGGCGAGTTTTCCTAATGTGTCTTAAGCGATATGCTTGCGTGCAGTGTATGGAACTATCGCGGAGATTACAAAGGTGAAGTCACGACTTCCGTTTTTGCTGATAGACACGAGTCGATGGGCACAATTATCGGTGGTTATTGCCTGGGCGTGTTAGTTAGTTGCTACACAAAAGCCGTAGTGATACGCGATTGATAATCCAACACGCCCTTTCTGGATGCACTAGCTAGTGCCCATCCATAAACGAACGCTACTGCGGTCGCCACAAGCACGCGATCTTTTACCGACTACATGTAGTTATTTAAGAATGACTAAACGCCTACATGTAGTATGCAAAATCTCACGTGCTTGTGACAACCTCGCTACGCGCCCTTTATGGATGGGCACTAGCTAATAATCACACTGCCATTGTCGATTTTTAAGCTGGCTTCACCAGACAACACTTGCGAAAGGGCTGAACCAATCAGTTGGCCTCTCCATCCTTGCATTACTGCTGTGTCTGTATTGCCTTTGATTAGGTCTTCTATGGATTTTCTTGGTGCCAGAATTGACGAGTTAATCTTTAGCTGTTTTGAGTGTATTTTGGCCACTGCAGTGAGTAGGTCAAGTGTTGCATCTTGATCTGCGGTGAGTTTGACCTTGCGCTTTGTAGGATCTGGCTCGATTGGCGTGGCGTCTTTTGATTTATTAATGCAGGTGGTGAGTGCTTTGCCATGGCTGCGGATGGTGCCATCGTTAAGGCCGCGAATATGCTTTAGTTCATCGATGGTGGTGGGCATCTGTTTAGCCAGATCCATCATTACTTCATCTTTGAGTAACCAATTGCGGGGTAGATTGCGCTCTCTTGCTGTGAGTTCTCTCCACTTTGATAGTTCCTGTGCCACTGAAAGCCTTCCGCCTTTTAGCTTGTCTATTCCGCGCAGCCGTCTCCAGACGTTGTCGGCAGGTTTTTCGTATAGGTCTGCTCGAGTCAGGTTTTGCCATTCGGAGTCTAGCCAATCTAGCCGGTTGAGCTCTTTGAGTTTGTCTCGCATGATCGGGTACATCTGCGCTAGATAGATTACATCGTCAGCGGCGTAGTCAATTTGTTGTTCTGGCAGTGGTCTTCTTGTCCAATCTGCACGTGAGTGTGTTTTGGCCAAGCTAACGCCTAGTACTTCGTTAACTAAGTTGCCGTAGCCTATTTGCTCAGCATGGCCCAACAAGGGGGCTGCAATTTGGGTATCGAAAAGATTGACCGGTACCGCACCACGCAGCCAGTAAAATATTTCAAGGTCTTGGCTTGCAGCGTGAAGTATTTTAATGATATTGGGGTTGTAAATAACATCTAGGATTGGATCAATTGAATCCAGCTCTAGCGGGTCAATACAGGCGACGCGATCAGCAGTCGCTATTTGCAGTAGGCAAAGCTCGGGCCGATACGTGCGCTCACGCAGAAACTCAGTATCCAAAGCTAGCCACTTTTCATTGGCTACCTCTTCGGCAAACTGGACTAAAGCATCAGGGGTCTTGATAAAGAGAATATTTTTGCTCATACGGTGCTTCTGCTAACTTGACCCGTATGATACCCCTAGCGTTGATTGGCGGGTGAATTAATCCCGCCAACAAATACTTTATGTTGCTGGTTCTTTAGTGGTTACAGCGCTGAGATTTAGCGCGGGCTGCCAGTGCCAAAAAACTTGTGTGACTGAACCAGGTATTCCTGTTCGTCGTTTGCGGCTGAAAGGTCCATTAAGCAATCTCGTAAGTCGTCTGCCTCGTCGAGTCGATTAGACGCTACTAGAGCGTGCATTAGAATCTTGCGGGCTCGATCAGAGTCACCAGCAAGTTCAGCTGCTGAATTCTGCAGAATCTGACAAGCTTCGTTGTAGTTGCCGCGTGCTAGTTCAACACTTGCAAGCCCAATTGGACCCGCTGAGTGTCCTGGTGCTGCGTCTGAAATTAATTCGAATGCTGGCTGTGCTTCGTCTACTAGGCCAGTTGCTAGGCAGCTTATTGCAAGCCCATTAAGATATGTAAGTTCTTGATTGTTCATTGCCATCCCCGGTTCTTGCGTCTAACGCGCAATTAGTTTTATATAGTTGTCAGGAACCGGTAGCGGCATTCGTTCTGATGACTTGAAGGTCTCTTTATTGTGTGGTGAGGCACGTTTGGGTTGCCTAGTGAATTCACTAGTGTAGTACTACGCAATTGGGGGTTTTGAGGCTTTTTTATTCAGGAAATTGTCTACTGCTTCTACTGTTTCTGCATCCATCATGTTGGTAGCCATAACTTGGGCTGCGTAGTGATAGGCCTCATCGAGGTTTTTCGGCAATTGTGCGTAAAACATAGACTTACCGATGGTTCTAGCGCTTTTTGGTTTGCAAGCAATTCTATTTGCTAGGTCTCTTGTGGCATCTTCGAGTTGGTCTGGTTCGACACTGTGGTTAATAAGGCCGTACTCAACTGCGGTTTCAGCGCTGATGAAATCACCAGTGAGCAGCATTTCTAGTGCACGCTTTGAATTAATATTGCGCGACAATGCTACGGATGGTGTGCTGCAGAAGAGCCCGAGGTTTATTCCAGATACTGCAAACTGGGTAGTGTTAGCAGCAATGGCTAAGTCACAAGTAGCCACTAGTTGGCAGCCAGCGGCGGTAGCTAGCCCTTGAACGCTTGCGATTACTGGCTGCGGGATGCCCCTTATGGTCTGCATCATCTTTGAGCAGCTACTGAAAAGTGCCTGGTAGTAAGACTCGCCGTGCTTGCTACGCATCTGGCGTAAGTCGTGGCCGGCACAGAATGCGCGGCCCCGTGCATTTAATATAACTACCGCGATCTCGTCGTCGTTTCCAATTGCTGTGAGCGTTTTCTGTAATTCGGCCAACATCTCTTCAGAGAGCGCGTTAAACTTGTGCGGTCGATTAAGGGTGATTGTAGCCACTCGCTCTTCGACTGTTGTTTCAACTATTGAGTCTAGTTCTTCATTCAAAGTAGTTCTCCGTTACGCTTAACACTTGAGAGCAAGTTGGCTGCAACTATAGTCGTCGTATATTAGGGTAGGCAAGGTGTATGTCCAAAATTACCGTGCAAGAGTTTCAACAGCTGGCCAGTGAGCGGCTTCCGTTTGCACAGCTCATGGGATTGCAATTACAGTCAATTGACTCAGAAGGGCTGTGGATGCGAGCGTGCTACAGTGAAACCTTTTTGCGACCTGGTGGCACTGTGGCAGGCCCTGTAATGATGGGATTGGCAGATGCCGCCATTTACGCATTGGTGCTAAGTCGCATTGGTCCTGTTGAGCTAGCGGTAACCACTAGCTTAAATATCAATTTTTTGCGCAAACCAGCCCCGGGAGACATTATCGCCCGCGCGACCCCTTTAAAGTTTGGTAAGCGATTAGTGATTGGCGAGGTTGCCATGTACTCTGCCGCAGAAAGCAGCTCAGACCCAGATTTCACTGACAATGAGATTGTTGCGCATGCTACCGCGACTTATTCAATTCCGCCAAGCTGATTACCTTAGATCAAAGCATTACCCACTATGCCCACGTACGGCCTGAAAATGGCGATAACAGAAGATTCAATATGAGTGATTCACCGCTGGATATAAAAGCTTGTGTATTTGACGCCTACGGTACTTTGTTTGATGTGCATTCGGCAGTGCATGTGCACCGTCAGAGACTGGGCAAGCAGGCCAATGAGGTTTCAAGCACCTGGCGGACCAAGCAGCTGGAATATACGTGGCTTCGTAGCCTAATGGGTGACTATGCAGATTTTTGGCAGGTTACTGGTGAAGCGCTGGATTACTCACTTGATGCACACAATATACAAGACGACGCCCTGCACGATGATCTAATGCAGGCGTATCTTAAGCTTGCGCCTTACGAAGAAGTCCGCGATGTATTATCTGCGTTGAAAGCAGCGGGCTACAAAACAGCGATCCTTAGTAATGGGGCGCCGGCCATGCTAGAGGCGGCAATTCGTGGTGCAGGTATTGATGACTTACTTGATGAAAGCCTTAGTGTGCACGATCTGCAAATATTCAAGCCTGACCCGCGAGTCTATAAGTTGGCTACAGATGCATTCGGTATAAAGCCTGAGCAGGTTTTATTTCAATCATCAAATGCATGGGATGCATCAGGGGCAGCAAGCTTTGGCTTCAAAGTGCTTTGGGTGAATCGCTTTGCACAACGTGCTGAAAGGCTGCCTGCCAAGCCAGACTACGAGGCTAAAGATCTTCGTAGCTTGTTGGAATTGCTTAATATTTCTAGCTAGTGCGCATCCAGAAACAGGGCGTAGCGAGATTGATATAGGGCTGAGAGGTTTTGATACTGAATGTAGGCCCTTGTTTAAAGAACC
>JAYJMJ010300982.1:0-10036 GCA_036873875.1 Laminaria ephemera | reverse complement strand
AAATCTAGGTATACAAAAAAAAATCAGATTGCAAAACAAGGATGACACCCCGACGATTTTGGGTTAAGGAGCCCCGTTATTCATACACAAAAATAAACGAAAAGCGCTAGCTCTATCGTGGCTCGCGTCCGCTACCGTTAGGGAAACACCTTATATCGCTCAGGCTCCCCGTTTTGAATAGCTCTAAACCTCACCCGACACCTGACTGGGAGACAAAACTTAAAGCGCAACCCGAGAAAGCAGCCCATGGCCCTAGGTACGTAACCCTACGGTTTGAGAAACGCGAGCGACACTCCTACGATGTTGGGCAGCTCCTCCGATTGAAGAGTCCCTTCGTTCAGAACCGCCTCTGGTAAAAAAAGCTGCTACCGCTGTTTTTGCACTCATGCAATCTGGAAGCCCTACTTGAACAGCGCCAGATGCGATTGAGGCGGTCAATACTAGGTCGCTCGTCAGACCCCCCGGCCGCAGTAAAGGTTCATCTAATGTTTCTGAGGCTTTCCACGCGAGGCGCTGTATACCTTTACTTGGATGTTTTCTGTGAGAAACACTGGACTATGGCTACGGTCAGCACCGTAAGGATGCGAGTCATCGCACAGGGGTGCGAACGTTTTCCCCCGCCCGATATCTCGACAATGGGAACGGCGCGGACGTTGTACGACCGATGGTTTGGAAAGGCCTCAGCGAGATTATTCCAGGGACACCCTCTACGACACTGGCAGTCGAGATATCGGGGGGGGGGGGGGGGGAGAACGTTCGGCCCCCCGCGCGACGACTTGCATCTTCACGGGTATAGGCCAATCGTACGAGTGACTCCGCACCTGGCTCAAATCCGAACATAAATATATTGTTGGCGCGGCGTAACAAATCAATCCATGGCGGCGGTGCATATCGCGATACCGAAACGCACAAAATGTTAGCATTAAAACGACGTAGGGTACCAATTCTCTCCGACTCCCCTAAAAGTGACCCGCTTACCGTATCTTTGATCAATGACAGCACAATCCGAGTAACAATTTCATGCTCTAGGCACAAAATGAATATACCAATGACCGCGGTTACGGCAGGGGGGGGGTCACTTTTAGAGCCTCGTTTTGTTCGCCTCGGGGTTTCTTGCGCGAGTTTACACATTGCTCATTCACGGTTCACACTGTTTCTTGTTCGTTTTTTGTTTCTCGATAGACGTAGCCATGAAAAAGTTTGTTGCGCTCGCGCTGTTGAGCAGAGCGCCGGTGGCCTCGATCCTGCAGTAAGTATAGGGTTACCCTCCCCTTCCGGAGCCGAATTCCAATGTTGTTGAAACACAAATGGTGCTGTAACTAACATTTGGTAATTCCTCTCGTTCGATGAGCCCCGTCTGGTGGAAACAATAGTTTCCGCCATCATTCTGTGCCACCCCTTTTTCTTCGCGCGAGGGAGTGCCATCAAGGGAACAAAATGCGTACAGCTCTATATCCTTGCCTAAGCTTTCAAACAATGTGTAGTGGTGACCCTGCGAAAAACACATGTACCAGGCTAGGTTGAGCGTACCTTGACTCTGTATTGATTAGGATGTTGATACGGTTAGACGCTTGCTACGATGGAGGTAGCACGTTCTGGCAAAAACGATTTCTGAAGGACGGGGCCTCCTTAACCCCAAATCGTCGGAACTTCAATATATATTTTGCGATAATGTTCGTTGAATGCCTACTGTAGTCGATGGGATGTTCATCCGGTAGCACTTACATGTTTTCCCCCCAAATCAGTTTTCGGGTGAGAGGTGTAGAGCTCCTCAAGTGAGAAGCCTCAGAAAACAAAAGGTGCACGTTTATCGCAGCAGGCGTCGTTACTAGACTAGGCTGTTGTTACCTTTGCTAGGCTGCGCTGTTGGTATCTTTTCTCGCATGTCTTTGTACCTTCATGTTGTAGACGTTGCACCTCTTAAAGTGGGCAGGGGAGTCGCACCCTCCGTCGCTAACCGCCCTGATGTCGTAGTTCGCACAAAGGAATGTGCCCAACGGAAGCTGCTGGTACCTGTACTAGGCTCGATTGTTGGTACCTATACTAGGCTAGGTTGTCGGTACCTTAATAAATGTTTACGATAGGTGTGTACCTTTATTTGGCTACTAGTAGTTTGTCCGTACCTTCATGTAGTACACGTGGCAGCCTTCAAAGTGGGCAGGGGAGTCGTAGCCCCCGTCGCTTGCGCCCCTGGTGTCGCAATTCGCACAAAGGAACGTGCCCAACCGAAACTTCTGGTACTTTTACAAGACTTGGTTGTTGGTACCTATACCAGGCTAGGTTGTCGGTACCTTAATCATTTTGCGATAGGTGTGTTCCTTTATTTGGCCAGTTTGTCGGTATCTTCATGTAGTACACGTGGCAGCCCTCAAAGTGCGCAGGGGAGTCGCATCCCCCGTCGCTTGCACCCCTGATGTCGTAGTTCGCGTAGCGGAACGTGCCGCGTCCGCGCGGGTCAGCGGCAAGAGGCAGAGGTCCGGTAGCCTTTAGCCACGCCTTCTCGGCTACGGGACGCACAGGAGCATAGTCTCCGACCCGAAATTCCACCTGCGTGAGCAAAAGGCACGAATGGCACGTGTAAGTGCGATGCGAAACTGCGCAGGCGTTGCACTTCATGACGCATGTTACGCTAGGGGTGTGCCTGACTTTGCTGAGCCTCCTCACTATACCTCCCCCAAACACGAAAGTTGAGAAAAAATGCAAGTGCAGCGCGATGAACGGCCGCATGGCCCAGATATACAGCGAACGTTATTGCGAAACAAGAACGGCGCTACGCCGATATTGGGTTACGGAGCCCCGTCGTCTCTGCATGTCTTTTTTGCGATAAAGTGCTACCCATATCGTAGCACGAGTCTTGGTGCGTTCCTCGCCCTGCGAGAGTGATGTCGCCATGCAAAGAATGGAATGATGAACCCCGAAGGACCTTGCACACATTGTGGTCCCTCAAGTGAATGGCCCTGTCAGTCATAACTTGTAAGGCGCGATAGTAGTACCCCTTCTTCCTTCGCATGACTGTCGATGGAAAATAGCAAGTATGAGTCAATGCACACTCCTGTGGGCCACGGCTACAGTAGCGGGTCGCGTTTTACGACCTGTACTTTTAGCAGCTCAAAGCAGCTCGCGCCAGTGGCTGCGTGGTTGCCCTACTAACGTGCGGTCTGAAACTCATTATGTATGTGCTGTTTAGTGTCGCTATATGCACCGCCGCCATGGAATGAGGTGCAGAGCGGCTCGCTCGAACGGCCAAACCTCCGAAGTGATAATGCCCACCATAGCCTTGGTAAATGGCAATGGTGACAAGAGAGCGACTGACGGACGAATGCTTCGGTACGGGTGCACCGAGCTGTCTCAAGACTCCTCACTTGAGGATCCCTACGTCTCACCCAAACCCTGACTTCGAGCAAAACTGTAAGACTCGTGCCACGATAGAGGTAGCACGTTTTTGGTGCTTTGTTTTCTGAATGACGGGGCTTCTTGACCCAAATTTGTCGGAACGTCATCCTTGTATTGAAATAAGAATACCCGGTATATCTTATACCTAGGCCATGGATTTGGTCATCTGGTTGCACTTTCAGCTTACTCCAAATAAGGTTTGGGGTGGGCGGGGGGGGAGGGGTATAGCGCTCCTCAAGTGAGGAGCCTCAGAAACCAACTGGTTCACCTCTACCGTAGCATTGCGTCGTAAAATACAGACGCGTGCCACGATAGAGGTAGCACTTTTCGACTTTTTGTTTCTGAATGACGGGACTCCTTAGCCCAAAAACCGTCGGAATGTCATTCTTGTTTTGCAATCTAATTTGTTTTTGGTATACCTAGGCCATAGGTTTGTTCATCGGGTTGCACTTTCATTCTTCTCAAAATCAGATTGTTTTTGGGTGAGGTAGAGAGCTCTTCAAGTGAGGAGCCCGAGAAACCAACTGGCGCACCTCTACCGCAGCATTGCGTCGTAAAATATATTAACAGTGGATGAGCAATCCCATGGTCTAGGTATAGACGCATGCTAGGACCGGGGCACCACCTACATCGTCTGAGGCTCCCCGCTGGAAGAGCCCTTCGCCTTACCCAAAGATCGACGTCGGGAAAAAAAAAACTCGAAGTGCAACCCGATGAACAACTCCAAGGCCTACTGTAGGAACACAACACGTGAAAATACTGTAAAGCACATATGGGGTTTCCGGTTTGATATTGGGAAATTCCTCAGTCTAGGAGCGTGATCAGTCGAAGAAGAAATTGGGCAAAAATTGTCAACCCGTATCGTCGCACCAGTCTGAAATTTTTTTGTCAACCCTTTATTTTTTTCAAACGTAAAGACCCATGCTACACGGTAAAGGCGCACCACTTTTTTTCCGAGGCGTGTCACTTGGGGAGCTCTATACCTCACACATCAAGTTTTTTTTTCTAAACTAAAAGCGCAACCCGACGACCAAACCCACGACCCAGGTATATAATATGTTCACATTGCAAAACAAGAATGACATTCCGACGATTTTGGGCTAAGGAGCACCACCATTCAGAAACAAAAAAAGCGGGAAAGTGCTACCTCCATCGTAGCACGCGTCGTAAGACAAAATATTTCCAACGATGTTGGGTAGCTCCTCAGCTGAGGAGCCGGCAGCGCCGCTGTTGAGGAGGCCCGCTAGCCAGAAAAATCTTCGGACGCGTGCTACGATCTAGATGTAGCCTTTTTTGACCGAAACGGTTTCTGAACGACAGGGTGCTTTAACCAAAACATCGTCATAAATTGCATTAATTCTTGTTTTTTTTGCGACATGTTTCGTTGAATACCTAGGCCATGGGATTTTTCATCGGGTTAGCGCTTTTAATGTTCTCTACATCTGTTGCTTTCATACCCTTTTTTTTCTGAGGCTCCTCACTTGAGGAGTTCTGTACCTCACCCAAAAAACGGATTTCGATAAAAATAAAAGTTCTGCCCGATGAACAATCCCATGGCCTAGGTATACAACGCAACAAATCGAAAAACAAAAAACAACGGAATTCCGACGAGATTGGGTTAAGGAGCCCCGTCGTTCAGAAAACGTTTTAGCCGAAAAGTGCTCCCTCTATCGTGGTAGCACGCGTCTCAAGTGAGGAGCCTCAGAAAAAAACAAAATAGTGCACCTCTACCGTATCACCTTTGGGCTTTTTTTTTGTTTCTGAACGACGGGGCTCCTTAACTCAAAATCGTCGGATTGCCGTTCTTGCTTTTCAATCTGAATTTGTTTGGTATATACGTTGGCCATGATGGGTTTGTTTGTTCATCGGGTTGCACTTTCGGTTTACTCAGAATCAGTTTTTTGGGTGAAGTTCAGCGCTCCTCAAGTGAGGAGGAGCCTCAGAAAAAAGTTGGCGCAACCTCTATTATCGTTGCATGTGTCTGCGCCTTGGTCACAAAAGTGCTACGATAGAGGTAGCACGTTTTTGGCTTAAACGTTTTCTGAATGACAGGGCTCCTTAACCCAAAATCGTCGGAATTTCAGTTATTTTTCGGAATAATTTTGGTTGTATACCCAGGCCATGTGATTTGTTTATCGGGTAGCACTTTTGTTTTTTCCACAAAAATCATTTTTTGGCAGAGGTTAAGAGCTCCTCAAGTGAGGAGCCCCAGAAAAAAAAATGGTGCACCACTATCGTAGCATGCGTCCGATGCCCGCTAGGGTAGAGGTGCGTCTACTATTTTCTAAGGCTCGTCACTTGAGCAGGCTGTATACCTCACCCAAGAACATACTTTTCGGGGAAAGATGAATGGGCAAGTACATGAACTATCCCACGGTCTAGGTAGATAAAGAGAAATCGTGCCAAAAACAAATCCCATTCGAACGATATTGGGCACCTCCTCAGCTGAAGAGCTCCTTCAATAAGAATGTTTTTAAGCCAAAAAGTTGCAACCCCTATCGGAGCCTGCGCCCTCAGTACAAAAACCTGTCGTAACGCAACGGCGACAAGGTGCTGACTTGCTTACCTCGTTAATGATGACACTTCCACCGGTTGGCGCCACCACCTCAATCTTCACGTAGCGAGCCAATGCGCGCACGCCTCCGAAGGTCTGGAAACCGTCGCTGCCGACGGGGCGCCCACCGGCCCCGATGTCTTTGCGCACAGAGAAGAAGACGCCGGACTCGCTCGCTGCCATGAAGTTGAGTGTGCCCTCGTCGTCCGAGCTTTCGGAGAATGCTGGGAAAAAGAAGAAACGTGGATAGTACAGGGTGAGCGCGATAGAACCAAATGCAACATCTAAACACGGAGCTAAACACTGCTCGACAAAACGTTCTTGGGCTCTAGGGGGACACACTAGGCGGGCCACACGGCACGTGTTGGTACCCATAAATGTTGTGGGGGAGGATAAACTACCAGCTATGAGCTGAATGTCAGACAACTTGCAGGAGAGAAGACATACGCTATGGTAGAGGTGCACCAACTTTTTTCTGGGGCTTTACAGTTGAGGAGCTCGACGCCTCACCCCAAACCTGATCTGTCTTGAGAAAATTGAAAGAGCAACTAGATGAACAATTTCCGTGGCCTATATATGAAACAAAAACAGGTTACAAAGCAAGAATGGCCTTCCGAGGATTTAGGGTCAAGGAGCTCAGATCCTTCCGTCACTCAGAAAAAAAAATCATAAAAAGTGTTATCCCTGTCGCAGAAAAACTCGTAAATACCGGGGAAAGCAGGGACGACGCCTGTGACCACGGCTTGTCCAGATGAAGGAAAAAAACTCTGGCATGAAAAAAACCATAAGGTCACCTATCCGGAGTTGCTTGAGAGATTCTGGCGCCTGTAGATCGTAGGCGATTTCGCACACCTCCCCCGATGAGCAGGTCCACGACGAGGAATCCGAGGCATCGCCATCCTGCGGAATACCAAAATATTTCAGTCAAGAGAAACCGTTCAGCGAGATTTCGTTCGGACGCGTGATACGATAGAGGTACCACTTTTTGGATTTAATATTTTGTGAATGACGGGGCTCCTTAACCCAAAATCGTCGGAAATGTTGTTTCTTGTTTTGAGATATTATTCGTTGCATACCTAGGCCACCGGATTGTTCATCGGGCTGCACATTTTAATGTTTGTCAAAATCCGTTTTGGGGTGAGGTATGGAGCTCCTCAAGTGGAGGAGCCTCAAAAACAATTGAGTGCACCTCTACCGTGGTAGCATGTGTCTTGGCGTGACGTCACAGCGTTTGGTCCAAAGTTTTGTGGTGTCGTCTCCCTCGAATGGGGAAATTAAAAACATATTTTGACCGCCACCCTGTTACGACCAAGTCTACGGTGGGTGGGGGTACCCACATTTTCATTCCAGAGCAGAGAAAGTGAAGCCATTCCATGGCGGCAGTGAATTTCGCGAAATGACAATGCCCAACTACTGCTGTGAACGTGTTCTGATTAAACCAATTCCACTTTGTTTTGTCCCCGAAAACTGTTTCACTTCTTGAAGGGTCAAGAACTGCCGACAAATAGGGTACAGCAGTAGTCACTCCCGCGAGTGGCTCTCAGCTGCTGAAATAAACGACACTCAAAATGCCCCTCAATACCTTATCATCAGTCCTACCTTGTATAAATTTTCGTCCATATACCTATGGCTCACCAAGGTGTTGACGGCCGAGGAGGCGTCAGTGAAAGCCGCAGTGGTGGCGAGGGTACGGGTAAACGCCTAGATCAAATCTGCATAATGTTAACACAACCATCGCTCACCAAAATGTGTTCATGGCCGAAGAAGAATAAGTGCAACAGTGAAGCTGCTATCCCACAATCCAATGTGGACATTACCAAAATTCTAGTCTCTGCCTAACCAAGGTGTCGATGGCAGAAGAGGCGTCAGCAGTGGTGGTACCCGCAGCGGTGATCGGGGTGCGAGTGCAAATCAATATCAAATTGGAATAGAGCCAACCTACTTCTCATTCAGATCCGGACGTTGCTGTTGCTGGTTCGGGGAGGAGGCAAGGAGGCGCGCTACGGCAGGGGTAGCAATTTTAAGGTCATTTTCTTTTCTGACTGACGAAGAGGAACTTCTCAATATCGTTCGAATTATCATTTTTGTTTCACAATATTATTCGTTAAATTCCTAGGCCGTGGGAGTGTTGATCGGGGGTATACTTTCATTTTCCCAAAAAGCCTGTTTTAGATGGCCATATAGAGCGCTTTAAGTGAAGAGCCGCAGAAAACAAATGTCCCGCCTCTACCGTACAATGCTTCCGTTATGGAACGCGATACCCTATCATCAAACCGAGTAGTTGTGAACATTGGCTAGGACTCACCAAGGTGTTGATGGCCGAGGAGGCGTCAGTGGTGGCCGTGGCGGTGATGGAGGTACGAGTGCTAGCGGATGTCCCGATAGCTTCCACCTCGTCCACGGTGACCCAGATCTCCACCTGATCAGGCGAAGGCGTTGTTAGAAGCAGAAGGTCGGGCTGAAGACCAAGGCCACGGTAGGGATGCCATTTAATGAGCTCGCGCGAGTGGCTATCCTATTCCTATTTTTTTTGCGTTTCGGTTTCGCTATACGGTACGCACCGCCGCTACGGCGGGTTGGTAACTTTTTTTTCGGCCGGTTTTTTCAGCGACCCAGAGCCAGAGCCACTTACGCGAGTGGCTACCTACGCGTCAATCGGGTTTGCGATATGCATCGGCAGGGATTGTTTGTGACTCTGCACCAACCGATAGTTTGTAGTCCTTTTCTCAGTGAGGTACTTAGCCGCTCGCGGGAGTAACCTAATCTCGGCAGAGAAAATGGAGTTACAGTGCCCTCCCTACGTAGCCTTCGTCAGTATGCACCGCCGATAACAAATAATATGTTCCGCTGCGCCAGTAAAACATGGTTACATCCGATTTTGGCGAGGTAAAGAACCACTCGCGCGAGTGGCCTATACCCGGTAGCGAAAACGGGGGCATATTTTCTATAGTAACGTAGTCTTAAGTCAAGCAGTATTGTTCAATAGACGTGGGATTCCTCAGTGAAGGGGCCCAGTCAGGCAGAAAAAAAAAATCTCCCAAAACACGTGCTATCTCTATCTCGGCACGAGTATATTCGTCGTTGTGTATTTTGTCCGGTATTCGTGTGCTACAGATCCAACCCCCAGGAAAGATGTGCTATATGATTCAGATCATCCGGCTCTGACCCGGTGCAACATGATCTTGGTCTCTGAGGTAACTCTCTCACTGCTAGATCTTGCAGAAATATTCAAGTTCGTGTGGAGTCGTGTCGGTGCCTGGTCAATGCTACTAATTGTCACCACAGTTGGTAATGTGCAGCAAATAGCTTTGTTGCCGAGTGAGTTTTGCAAAACTGCCTCGATGCAATCACGTTCCCCTAGAAATTGCAAAACGTAGTTACCTCCAATATGCCGAGGTATTCTCCGGTTTCCATGGCGCCTAGGATGTCTAAATCTTAAGAAAAATGCGTTCAAGAGGCCTTCCAAACGCCATGTAAAACAGATCCCTGAAATGGCAGTGTATAGTTACCTCCAATATGCCAAGGTGCATCTTGCAGATAAAACAAGTGTCGAGTCGTCTCGATGATTTGTCGCCGCGTTACTGTTGTAGTCACTACTGTTATCATCTGACGCGCGCAACGATAGAGATAGTACCGTATAGCTGAATTGTTAATTCGGCATGGCGGGGCTCCTCAACCCAAAATCGTCGGAATTTTCTGTCTTTTTTTTGCAATATGTTTCGCTGTATACCTAGGCCATGGGGCGTGTTTGTCGTAGTAGCACTTTTGGGAGAGGAATAGAGCTGCTCAAGTGGGGAGCCTCAGAAACAAAATGATGCACCTCAACCCTGGCATGCATCATCTGCAACAACAGCCATTCTTCATGACCCACCAATACTGTACTCACTTTTCTCTCTCACTTTTTTTTACTTTCTTCCAGCTTCTGGACTATTAATAGCCGTGGTCACACGTGTCGTCCCTTCTCCCCCCGGGTACGTGCCTTCATTTTTTATCGCGCAGAGGGTTCAGCATGCCCAACGCTCGTCGATTTTCATCGATTTTTGCTAACTCACGCTCTCGCGCTTTCCGCAAGTCAATTTTTTGCACAAG
>JAYJMJ010300974.1:0-10037 GCA_036873875.1 Laminaria ephemera | reverse complement strand
GACGCTTCTCGTGGGGTCAACGGTGGTTTGCGCCGCTCTGCTTTCCCTTCGAGGCGTTCTGTTGCCCGAACTGTCCGCAATAACGTTTGCGCTGATCCTCGTAGCCCAGATCTTCTTCTACGGACTCGCTGAGCTCGCTGTCTACGCTGCGCAGGGACATCGACGTCTTGTTGTTGCAGCACAAGTCCGCGTCGCAGCCGGCGTGGTGCGCATGGGGGTTCTTGGCGCGTTTGTAGTCGCTGGCGAACGCAGCCTCGCCGGATGGGCGCCATGGATGCTCGCCAGTAACGCTTTAGCAGCCGTGGTCGCTTTGGTTTTGGCGAACCGGGCGTTCGGCTATCTCCCGCGTCCGACCAGAATTCGCCCGCAACGGGTTCGCCAAGGGTTCCCGTACATGCTCTCGCAGAGTTCCAGCAGCCTGCTCGACTCGGCAGATCGACCGATGCTGGTCGGTTACGGCTTTGCCAGCGAGGCCGGGATCTATTTCGCTGGCTACCGCATTGCGTCGCTCGCAGCGGTCCCGATTCGGGCAATTGCTGGAGCCTCCGATGCAGACTTCTTCAAGGCGGGGGCCCAGAGCGCCCGGGCAGCGTACGACCTTGCCGTCAAGACCACGAGGAACGCGACTCTCGTTGGAATCGCAGCCGCTGGTGCCCTCCTTCTTGGGGCAGGACTCGTCGAGATGATCGCCGGGGAGGACTACGCCGAGACAACGAATGTCATTCGCTTCCTGTCCATACTCCCGATATTGCGATCCTTACAGCTCTTCGCAGCAAACGCTCTCACAGCAATCGGCCGGCACAGCATTCGGATTGGCATGCTCTTGGCTGCCCTTGTCGTCAATGTCGGACTAAACATCATGCTCATACCCCGCTTTGACTGGCGCGGGGCTCTTGCCGCGACATTCGTCGCGGAAGTCTTCTTTGCCGCTGGTCTATGGATCGGACTCAGACGAGCACTCGACGAACCATAGGGGGTCGGAACCGTTGTTAGGCCGTTCGACCCCTTCTCCTGGCGGGCTTCCAAAGGCACTATTCGCAATGTACGGTGTCAGAATATGCATTATTTCGCAGACGTAGCGGTCGAAGCCGCAACCCTTGCCGGCAAACACCTCGTCGACAACTTCCGTGCCCATCAGGCATCGGTCTTTGGCACCGAGGTTTCCTCCGTCGGCAACCGCAGCCTGTCCAAAGAGGTCACGTCCTCAAACGACCATGAGGCCGATGCAATCATCATCAAAACCCTCACCGAGCGCTGCCCCGATCACAATCTTCTCACCGAAGAAACCGGCTTGATCGACAACGGAAGCGACTTCACGTGGATCATCGATCCGCTTGATGGCAGCAGCAACTTTCTCAACCACAACCCATTCTTTGCGGTATCCATCGCTTTGGCGTTCGAAAACCGGCCGATCACTGGCGTGGTCTTCTCTCCGTACCTAGAGGAAATGGTTGTTGCTCGGCGCGACCAGGGCTGCACCATAAACGGCCGTCCCGTAACGGTGTCCAGTACCAAAGAGATCGCTAAGTCCTACGCCGTGGGTTGCCCCGGCGGCGAAAAGAACAATCTCCGTTTCGCTGAACTCGAGTACGCCATCCACAAGCAGAACAAGGATTTCCGGAAAATCGGCTCCGCTGCGGTCGAGTGCTACATGGTTGCCGCTGGACGCGTTGACGCCTTCACCACGTTGTCGATCTCACCCTGGGACGTCGCTGCTGGAGTGTTGTGCGTCGAAGAAGCAGGCGGCATGGTTAGCGACTTCCATGGAAATCCCTGGGAGCTGCAAAAGACCGACATGCTCGTCACCAACGGACTTATCCATTCCGCCATGCTCGAGGAGCTCGCGAAAGCGGGCGTAGTCGGGTCGCAGCCAGTCAACTCGTGAGCGACGAGAACTACTTCATCCTCGACCAAGAGGCGCTTCCGGCGTACTTGGGCACTATTCCTGCTGTGGTCGAGGCTCTCGGGTTGTCCGCTGGGTTCTCTAGCGACAGCATCACGATTGACGAGATCGGTGACGGCAACGTCAACTACGTCTACCGGGTTAGTAACGCGTCCGAAACGACCAAACAGGTCATCGTCAAGCAGGCCGTACCGTATTTCCGTCTTGTCGGCGAGGCGTGGCCTCTTGACCGCGAGCGGATGACGTACGAGATCACCGCACTCAACCTCTACAACGAGATCGTGCCGGACCTGGTTCCGACGATCTATCACGCCGACACGGAGATGAGCGTTGTCATCATGCAGTGCCTCCGTGAGCACATCATCCTGCGAATTGGGATGATCGATGGCATCAAATACCCAAAGGTTGCCACCGATATCGGCCACTTCATGGCCGAGACGCTGTTCAAGACCAGTGCGTGGGCAATGCCAAGCGGCGAGCGCCGCGAATTGATGGACAAGTTCACGCTAAACGCTGAGCTCTGCAAACTCACCGAAGAGTTCATTTTCACGTTCCCGTACATGGTGCACGACTCGAACTACTCGAACCCGGCTACTGACAGCTGGGTAGCCGAGAACGTTCACACCGATTCGGACTACAAACTCGACGTCCTCCACTTCAAAGATCTCTTTGTCGCGAAGACCGATGCTCTTGTTCACGGCGACCTCCATACCGGTTCGCTCATGGTCAACGAGGACGAGAGCTATGTCATCGACATGGAGTTCGCCTTTTTCGGCCCATTCGGCTTCGATGTCGGCAAGCTCATCTCAAACTTCATTCTCGCTTGCACCTCTCATTACGAACGTGCGGGTGGCGAGGATTATCGCACTTGGATCCTCGAGCAGATCCCAGTGATCTGGAACTCCTTCGAGGCTCGATTCATCGAACTCTGGGACGATGTCGCCGAGTCAACAATGCTGACCAGCGGGCTACTCACGCCCGACGAGTTCGCCACGTTGAAGTCGACGTTCATGCTCGAACTGTTGCGTGACTCCGCAGGATTCTGCGCCTGCTCAATGGCACGACGCACCATCGGAATCGCTGGTGTTGCCGATGTACGTGACATAGAAGACCTTGCAGTTCGTTCAGAGCTCGAAGTACTCAACCTTCGTCTCAGCAAACACATCATGGCTGAACGACACAGCTACATGTCGATAGATGACCTCGTCGCTTCAGTGCGCGATCTCTACACAACATTCCACCGTTAGAAAGCGGCTTCTTCATGGTCAACTCTTTGATTGGCATTATCCCTGCCGCGGGCAGCGGTATCCGGGCACGCCCCTACACCTACGAGGTGCACAAGGGCATGTTCCTCATCGATGGCAAACCAAACATCGAACGACACATCGACTTGATGCGGGACCAAGCTGGCATCGAAGAGATCGTCATCGTGCTCGGTTACATGGCCGGCTCGATTCAAGAATACTTTGGCGACGGTTCGGACTTCGGCGTGCGCATCACATACGTCGAGAACCAGCACCTCGACAAGGGCTGGGCCTGGTCGGTGCTTCTTGCGAAGCCGTATATGGCTGGCCGTCGCGGTTTGGTCATGCTTGCCGACGAGTTCTATCTCAACACCAACCTCGGTGAAATTATCAACTTCGACAACGAGCGATTCACAACGGTTTTGCCAGTGAAACCGGTCGAGGACCGCGAGCTCATCAAGAAGAACTTCTCGGTCGACCGGGACGGCGAGCGCATCATTCGCCTTGTCGAGAACCCAATTTCGACGCCAAACGACCTGCTTGGCATGGCATCGTTCGTCATCCAGCCCGAGGTACTTGTGAAGCTTGAGGAGGCGTACCAATCAGGTCGTACTTCGCTCGACTTCATTACGTTTGTCGACGATCTTATTCGTGACGGACATGAGGTTGCTGCGTTCGATCTCGAAGGCGACTACCTCAACCTTAACGACGTCACAAGTATGGAAGCGGCTCAGGACATGGCGATCCGAGCCCGACTCGAAGCTTCGTAGTCGATTCCCGGTTTCATGACTTCTGAAGCGAGGCTGCCGCCTTACAAGGTTGAAGACCTGACGATCGCGCTCAACACGGTCGATCGTCCGGAGTTCTTGTCGGCAGCACTTCAGAGCCTTCTCGAGACAACACCTGCGGGTGTCACGCTCCAGATCTTGTTCAATAGCTCGAGCCTGGAGACTCAAGAGAAGACGATTGAACAGGCCGCTGCGTGGAAGGGGCCGACCAGGTTCATCTGTCATGACGAGATTCTTCCGATCCACGAATCGCACAACACAGCGCTTGCTGCTGTTGAGACTCCGTTGGTCAATTTCATGGGCGACGATGATGTTGTCCTTGGCGAACGCCTCACGCGCATTGTCGAAACGTTCAACACCACCGATCCGGTTCCGTCGGCCGTCACCTCCTTCGCCCGACGGATAGCCGGGGCGCCCGACGATCCGGTCCTTGGGTCAAACAAAGACCTGGGTCCGACGACCGTCGAGGAATGGCGGGCATGGCATGCATCGGGCGTCGCCTTCGAGGTGTTGTGGCCCGGTGCGGTTCTTCGGGTCGACTTGCTCCGCCAAATCGGCGGCTGGGAACCCGAGTTTGCGGCGAGCTTCGACAACCGAATCTTCTCTCAGATGTCGTTCCACGGCCCAGTTCTCGCCGTACCCGAACGAAACTTCGGTTTCCGGATTCACCAAAATTCCTTGTCGACCTCTTCGTGGAGCGAGCAGCGCCACATCGTTCGGTTTATCGCAGCTTGCCAAAAGGCCAACGTCGCGGGCCGCCCCGAACCAACTGCTGCAGAGTTTCAAGCGTCTGAAGACAACGCCTCGCTCGGCGAACGAGCAGCTCGCAATCTTCGCGATCGCTCGGGTCTTCATTTTCGAGTCGGCGGAGCAAAAGCTCTCTCGGGGGACCGCGTCGCCGGAGCATCACACCTTGTGCGCGCCGCGGCCCTGTATCCGCCTGCATTCGTCGAGAAGATTCGCGATCAGTACGGGGAAGGCTCGCTTGATTCGCCCGACGATGCCGACGACTCGCCCAGTGTCGTCATCTTGTTAAAGAACTCCAACCAGTACCGAGTGGCCTTTTACGACTTCCTCCGTGAGGACTTACGAAACCACGGCATATCGCTGCGCCTTATTTTCGCTGGTGGTCTTGACGAAGACCGGGCAAAGGGCGATCAAGCCGAAATCGAGTGGGCCGAGCACCGGCCTCTCCGGGAAATCTCCGTCGGCGGATCAACGTTGCTTTGGCAGCCGGCTTTCGCCGCTGCCCGCTCTGCAGACCTCATTATCACCGAGCAAGCGTCAAAGCAGCTGTTCAACATCGTGCTGGCCTATGGCCAACGATTCCTAAAGACCCGCCATGCGTTCTGGGGGCATGGAAAGAACTTTCATGCCCCGTTTGAGGGCGGCGACGGCGAAGGTCTCAAACGAAAACTGACGACCAAGGCGCATTGGTTCTTTGCGTACAACGAACTATCCAGGCAGGCAGCAATCGACGCCGGTATGCCAGCCGACCGAGTGACATCGGTGATGAACTCGACCGACACCGGCCGCATTCGCGAAATTATCGAGTCCCTTCCCACCGACAATGACGCTCTGGTGCGCAGAGAACTCGGCATCGGCGATGGACCAGTAGTGACCTTCATTGGCGGCCTTTACCCGCCGAAACGCCCGCAGTTCCTTGTTGATGCAGCGAGACACCTCCGCCAGCTAGTGCCCGACGTTGAGCTTCTCGTAATCGGCAGCGGATCGCTCGCCCACATTATTGCCGACGCAGCGGACGAGGACGACTGGATCCACATGATGGGCGCACAGTACGGCGATGAGCGTGTTCGCCTTGCCTCCATCGCCAGCCTGCAGCTGATGCCCGGCATGGTTGGCCTGAACATCGTCGATGCATTTGCGATTGGTCTGCCCACGGTCACCACCGACATCGCCTATCACAGTCCAGAAATCGAGTATCTCGACGAGGGTCAGAACGGCATCATGGTCTCAGGAGACCCAACTCCATCGCAGTTCGCAACAGTCGTGGCAGAACTCCTCGGCGATACGACTCGACTGGACCAGCTTCGAGCCGGGGCCTCCGTATCTGGCCGCAGTTTGTCGGCCGAAGACATGGCGAGCCGCTTTAGTGAGGGCGTCCGGGCTGCTCTTGCGACGCAGCGGAGGTCCTGAGCATGAAAATGTCGACGAAGTCTCGGTCCGCTCGCCCATCGCAAGATGTAGTACCATCGACGATTGGACCAGTGAGCCCATTTCGCTGTCCTCGAGTATGCCGAACGACGCTATAAGTGGCGCGAATATTGTCAATGCGATCAAATGAGAATCGAAGCGAAAGCTTCTTGGCAGCGCCTGCTTCCCCGCTGGAAAAGGCTGATCTGTTCGGTGTCCTCATATCGCCGACCACCTACGAGGAGGTCATCGATTCGGTTCTCGACGCCAGCAAGAACCAAGAGTCGCTGACGATTACCGCTCTCGCAACCCACGGACTCATGACTGCCAATGAGGACGCCGACTTCCGCGACGTCGTGAATTCCGTTGATATTGTGACGCCCGATGGCCAGCCGGTTCGATGGGCGCTCAACCGGTTCTACAACTCGGGCCTAGACGACCGGGTGTATGGCCCCAAGCTGATGTGGGAGATCTGCCGGGCCGCAGAGAAACACTCCATCCCGGTATTCCTCTTTGGTTCGACAGAAGAGACCCTCGATCTTCTTACCGCCTCTCTTTCGTCGGCATTTCCTGAGATTGAAATCGCCGGAGCGCAGGCCGACCGGTTCCGCGATGCCACTCCCGAAGAAGACAGTGCCGATATCCAAACGATTCGCGACTCAGGAGCCGGAATCCTGTTCGTCGGTCGCGGCTGCCCGCTGCAGGAGCGTTGGGTTTCGGCCCATAAGGGCCTCATCGACATGCCGATGCTCGCAGTCGGAGCCGCCTTCGACTACCACGCTGGGTTACTGCGCAAACCTCCGGCCGCCATGCAACGGGTTGGCCTCGAATGGCTTTGGCGCCTCGGCCTAGAGCCCAAGCGGCTTTGGCGCAGGTACTTTTCGACAAACTCCCAGTTTGTGGGCGCCTGGATACGAACAGAAATGTCTCGACTGACCGGTCGGGCGTCTCGCTGACGAGCCGAGACTCCTACCACAAACTCGGCGCTGCGGGAGGCTATGCGGTTCACGAACCGATGCAGGTCATTGGGGGTATTGCGACCCAAACACTGTGCATAGTTGCACCAAATGGCCCATTTTTAATTGACGGATACTGAAGTATGCTGAAAACCGTGCGGCGTTTCGCACTTACCCTTTCGGAGCTAAACAAATGTCGGTCGTCGTTGTAACTGGATCAGGTGGATTGATCGGTTCTCAAGCCGTGACCCATTTCGCGAAAGATGCCGACGAGGTCGTAGGCATCGACAACGACATGCGTCGTGAGTTTTTCGGGGATGAAGCATCGACCGATTGGGTCGTGAACGACCTTCTCAACACGCAACCCAACTATCGCCACGTCGGCCTCGATATTCGCGATGAGAAGGCGATGTCTCGCTTATTCGCCGAATACGGGTCTGACATCAAGCTCATCATCCACACCGCGGCCCAGCCTTCACACGATTGGGCAGCCCGCGACCCGCAGACCGACTTCACCATTAACGCCAACGGAACGCTTAACCTGCTCGAGGCAGCTCGCCAGAACTCCCCCGATTCGGTGTTTGTTTTCACATCGACCAACAAGGTTTATGGCGACACCCCCAACAAGCTGCCGCTCATAGAAGCCGAAACCCGTTGGGAACTCGATCCGAGCCACCCGTGGCACGAACACGGCATCCCCGAGGACATGAGCATCGACCAATCGACGCACAGTCTTTTCGGCGTCTCAAAGCTCGCTGCCGATGCGTTGGTGCAAGAGTATGGGCGCTATTTCGGCATGAAGACCGCCGTGTTTCGTGGCGGATGCCTAACCGGACCGGATCACGCAGGGGCAGAACTTCATGGGTTTCTTGCTTACCTCGTGAAATGCACAGTAACCGGCAACCCGTATACCGTCTTCGGCTACAAAGCCAAGCAGGTTCGCGACAACATTCATGCCAGCGACCTCATCAGCGCATTCCAACACTTCTATGAAAACCCTCGAATCGCCGAGGTCTACAACATCGGCGGCGGCCGACATATCAACTGCTCGATGCTCGAAGCGATCGACCTAGCCGAGAACATTTCCGGCAAAAAGCTGTCGTGGACATACAGCGACGAAAACCGGATTGGCGACCACAAGTGGTACGTCAGCGACATTCGTCGTTTCCAGTCGCACTATCCGGACTGGAAGTTCACCCACGACCTCACTTCCATTGTCACCGAGATTCACGACAAAATGGCCGAGCGCTGGCTCGCCCAAGAAAACTCGCCAGTTCTCTAGAAGCCCAGGCCCGATCGCCCAAAACCCCCAGCACCCCTTCGCCTGAAGGCGGGTGTTGCCGGCGCTGCGATACCTGAAAACCATCGGACGAAGGTTTGATCCGCCCGCCGATGTGAACGCAATCTGTTGATGCTGTGCAGAAACAGACGATTGCCGCCTTACGAACGATCCTGTCGAATAGTATTGAGCTGTCCGCTGAAACCAGCAACGACAATCATGCAGCCAAAACCATCGATTGCCGGTCTCTCTGGCCGATGGGCAACTGGCCGCTATCTTGCCGACAACATAGCGCTGCCCTGTAGCACACCCCTAGTGCCCGATCTACCGAGGTATCCCCACCCGTGATGTACGAAGCCAATAGTCAGGCGAACGAGACCCCAGGTCTCGAGGACTATCTCAAAGCGATCCAGGCGAGAAAGTGGCTTGTAGCGGCATTTGCTGTTGCTGGGCTTATTCTTGCCTCCCTTTTTGCGGCCTCCCGAACTTCAAGCTTCGACGCAGAGGCCTCATTGCTTCTTCGCCCGAGCCCGATTAGTTCCAATGCCGGGATCGACAGCGGAGTGACCGCTATTCCCAACCTTGAAACAGAACGAGCGCGCCTTATGTCGGTGCCAAACGCCCAGCGGGTTAGCCAAGACCTTTCACTTTCCCGCACACCTCGCGAGCTGCTCGAACCAGCAGTGTTTAAGGTTGAGTTTGCTCCAACCGGTTTCGTACTTGAAGGCACGTAAAGCGACGAAGACGCTGAACTCTCCGCCAAGATCATCAACTCCTTCATCGAGAACTACGCCGAAGAGCGGGTAGAAGAAGCCGAATCGTTCTATACGAACCAGATCGACATTGTTCAAGCTGAGGTCGACCTCCTGCAAGCGCAGCTTCAGGAGATCGATGACCGCCAAGCGATCGTCACACAGCAACTCGCAAACGCCAACCAAACCGACGCAACTTCAGGTGAGGTCGCAAGCCGGGCATCGTTGAACGCTGAGATTCAAACCCTCAACACTCAGCGTCAAGGCCTCCAGGCTCAGCTCAATCCGGCGCGGGCAAGCCTTTCACGTCTAAAGCGATCCGAATCGGCAGTCAGCAATGCTCCGCCTGCCGAGGTTCTCAGAACTGCTGACACCCCGAACAAGCCGAACGGCCTGGGCAACAACTCTATTCGACTGGCTGGTCTCATTGCCGGGCTCTTGTTTGGCATCGCCGGCGCCTTCGTCCTCGACCGACTCGACAATACAGCCCGGGACGAGTCCGATGTTGAGCTCGCAATCGGGGCCTCGGTCCTCGGCACCGTGCCATCGTTTGGTTTCAGTAACCGAACGGGGGCGTCAGCGTTGGTAATGCTCAGCTCAAGCAAGTCGACGTCAGTGCAAAGGGCGAGGGAATCATTTCGCCGACTCCGCACTTCACTTCAGTATTTGGCGACGACCGACAACATCCATAGCCTTCTGGTAACTAGCGCTCAACCGGGGGAAGGCAAGTCCGTATCAGCTACGAACATAGCCATAGCACTTGCACAAGGCGGATCCCCCACGGTCTTAGTGTCGGCTGACATGCGTCGCCCATCGATCGAGACTCTGTTCGGCATTGGGAACACGGATGGCCTTTCAACTGCCCTCCAGGCCCGGGAGGTAACCCCTCCCCCAATCGTGAGCGTGGGTGTCGAGAACCTCGCGGTGATTCCATCAGGCCCGACCCCGGCCAACCCTGGTG
>JAYJMJ010300966.1:0-10037 GCA_036873875.1 Laminaria ephemera | reverse complement strand
CTTCACGTTTTGCTCTATCTGAGCTAGCGTAGCGGGCGGATGCCGCCCGCGGAGCGAAGCGCCTTGTACCCGGTACGATATTCCCTCGTACGCTAAATACTACCAGATACACCGTCATTAGCCGTAGATTTTAGTTCTGAAAGCAAGCTCACCCTGAAACCAGTCGGCTGATACTGACTAATAGTACTTGCCTTGTGCGAGCTATCTAACGTAGTTCGACAGCTACACCACACGCTTCATGCGGAGGTCCAGCGAATACGGCTGTCCACCGATTTGGCGTAAACTACTGTCGGCGTATGCCCCAAACTCATGCCGAGCGTCGCTCGCACGTTATGCCCAGCTAACCTTGGCGGAACCGTTTGCTACCGCGAGTTTGGAAACGGCGTGCCACAGCTCTTATGGAGTTTGCCAGAGAGAACATTGTTCAACTGTAGAGCGGCAATTCCGTCGCCTCTCTGAAGGTTTGCCCGGGAGAGCTTTGTCGAATGGCCAGCTTTATTTTGGCCCCTCGTGGAATCTCCAGCTCCGACCCTAGGTCCGGGCAAGACATATGTGGGGATCGGGATGGTTGTTTTTCCACCGAATCTCTCGACAACATGATCGATGTATGCGTCGTTTGGGGGGGCAGCGACGGTTCTTCCAGCCGGCTACGTTTCATAGGACAACCTGCACATCACGTCGTCAATTCTACCATAGGTTTCATGAGAACCTTGCGTGGGAATGCTTTCAATAGGCTCTTGCAGTTCTCCCTTTGTCGAACGCGACCAACACGTCATGGACGTTTACCTTGCATTTACTCTTACCTCGTCCACCATCCTTAGGCCTTAATGGAAAAGCCGCCATCCATTCGATAAACGGAGCCTGTGACCATCGCAGCGTCGTCTGACGCCAGGAATGTCACCACCTTAGCAATCTGAAACATGCACAAAAATATTATTTTCGGGCTAAAGGTTGACGAGGAAAATTCACTACGAAACCAGCCTTTATGGTAGAATATGGAGGGTAATTCAACGGATGGGGTATAAACAAGCATCGAGGGTATTCGGGGAGACAAAATCGGTCAAGCGCTATCGCGGCATGTCAGATACACGCTAGAGTAGCACGACGTGCCTGCTCGGGGCCGTCCGCTATGTTTGCTGTCTAAGTATTTCCCAGCTGGGCCACACCAACCAAGAGCTAGGCAACCAAATCAATACTGTCCACCACCTAATGACGCACCGTAGCATTTACGTAGCTAGTTAGCCGTGCAACAGGCAAGACCTTGGGCGCTTACCCTCAACATGCTGCCCATCCCAGGTGCTGCTGTACTCAGCTGGGGGTCCCCAAGAGTTGTAGACAACCACAGCAGTTACCAAATGAATTTCCGCACGCTTTTGGAGCGCAACAGAACGTTTTCCTCCCGTCAAGATTGGCAGATACGTTATCTCTACGTACCATGAAGTGGTGGTCATCACACCAAACCCCGCAATGTGCCCCGTTTATGTCTGACCTAGAAAAAATAAAAATTTTGGCAACCCTACCATCCGCCAAAGCGTTGTGCTTGTAGACTAACCTACGAAAAAGTATTAATCAGTTTGACTCTTGCCTCCTCGGCGTGGGTCATGCGTCCGATCAGCTGTGTAGACGCGACGGTCCTGGAAAGTTGTTCACGTGATATGCCTCCCAGCATAGGCGTATCCACGAGCCCCGGCGCGACTGAGTTCACACGCACTCCAACCTCGGCACCCTGCAGACATCAATCAAATGAAATAATCGTTTGATCAAGAACATGATCTGGAACGTGAGGGGGATTCTAACATCTACAGGAAAGTACAGCTTTTGGTGTTAATGTGCGTGCTTGTCTGCAATTCCTCTGTATGGGCCTTGATATCGCAGCAGGTATGGGAAGGCGGCTCAGCGGAAGATTATTGCGCCCTATCCAATTTGCGGAAACGAGTTAGGCTAGAAACCATCTTCGGATCAAACGGCAGCGACTACTGCAAAACCTCCCAAAATGGAACTGCGGTGGCATATCGTCTCGCTCTATTTAATACAGTACTAAAAGTACTGAATTAGTATGAATTACTCAATTTTTACATTTTTACAACGCCCCGATATAGACTAGTATTGTAATGTTTGTGTCTCGGATAAACGTGGGGAGCTATTGGGTGTAATTGAAGCATTGCCCTTGCGATCCCCCACCTGGCCCCGTTTAGGCACTAGATACGCAGCACAACGGTGGGCGAAGCTGTTTATTCTCGATTCGCGTATATGCATGCGGTTTACACGCATTTCACGGTTCGTCGCATACAGACCCGTGCACACCAGCACCGAGCCATCGAGCTCAAGTACCTCGCCTGAACCACTCGAACGATTTACCTCGATTGCGGCGTACTTCATGAGCATGTCGGCGCCCGCTTTCGTAGCTGCGTACACGCTTCCAGCACGTATCCCCGAGTGGGTGGAAATGCGCGATCCCATCACTGAGGTGTTTACGACAATCGAACCTTTGTTCCCGCACTTCGCCATGGCAGGAATCTGTGGTTAGGGGGTAGATAGGGTGAGGATTGGGGGTAAATAATGCGTGGCTTTGGCTTGAGCTGGCGCCGCTAAAGATTGTGTCGAATTTTCGGCACACAGCGTATTGTCCTAAGCACGAAGCATCGAGAGACGACCTTGGACAAGCCTAGCGACTGGCGGGTACAAGTCGTGCTTTTGAACAGCAGTCCGCTTATGGGTCCACCCCGCGTGCTGTTATTGCCCTTTGAAGCTGAGCTTGGATGACCAAGAGGTGAATTAGGGTATAGTGGCAAATCCTAGGGGTAGACGTGTTTACCGTATCATACACGGTACGAGTTCCATGCGGGAAAGAGACGAAGCCTGATACGAAGGATACAAACTGCAGGTTCTCATACCTGACGAGTAGTAAATCGCTCGGTATCCCTAACAGCGGTTTGGTATTCATACAGTATGGTTGAGGGTGGATTGACCCCAAAATGATAATTAGGTGTACCGTGTACATTCGTGAAACCTACGACTGAGCCACAAACATGACCGCCATTAGGCAGAGCGTTTTTACGACGAATAGTCACGCTCTTCCACTGAATCACTATGACATGCGTGAAACCGACAATCGTGTGGGCATGTATACAGTAATGGTCCCTCTATAGGGCCGATTTGTGCTAGACGGAAATACCGGCACTATAGCGGCAATCAGCAATACGCCGCATACTGCCACTACAGTACTGGGCGTCAACATCTGTGCCAGGCGATTTCGCAGGCCCTACAGCGGGCAACCGGCACTACCCAACAGGCGCTATAGAGGGACCACTACTGTATACCTGATACTTGAAGCAGAAGACGTGGGACTTGAAGTTTACGTCTATCATCTTGCTCATGCCCTCAACATTGATGTCAGCAAATGTACCAACCGAGACAATCCCCGCGTTATTGAAGGCCACGTGCAGACCACCGAACTTCTCCACCGCAGCATCCACCATGCGTTTGCAGTCTCCTTCCTAAACACGGTGAAAATAACATGTCGGAAACGCAGCGGGGGTGACCACTACGCGATCTCGACGAAGGTGGCAGTGTTGCACACGTCGGACAGATCAGATCCCCAATCATGATCTATGTCATTCACGGCAGACAGCTCCCTGGTTTATATTATCTGCACGGCCTATGGATCACATTGCCGTTCAGGAGCCGAAAGACCTGTGTGGTCTAGCACATTTTTCCTGGGTTGGACCTGTACTGCACAGATCCTGCACAATATATCATATAAACATGTATTGGATCAAAATTATCTAGATCGTGATCTGTCCGATGTGTGCAATGTTGGCATCACAAAATCTTTTAGAAGGGCAAGTCAGGAGAACGAACCGTACGTATTGAAATTTTGTACCCGTCGGCATTTCAAAAGCGCTCTGATCAGATGTCGTTTACTTCTCTAGCACCCGTCCAAACTTGGGCATCGAGTGGTACTACTGTAGAGACAGTTGTCTTGCATTCAATCGTGTAAAGCATGTCGCCTTATAGAAGTCGGGTCGTCATCCTTACCCATAGGAATGAAAGTGGACACGCATGGCCAATTCTACCGCCAAAGATAATCGTGAAGAACTCCACGATAGGACGGCGGTTTGGTCGTGCCTTTCGTAAGTTTTTGTTCGCGCTACACACAACATGGTACCTGGTATGATGGACGACGCCGGCCAGCTATTGGTCGAGCAGTAGTTGATCAGTACGCGTGCATGTGGGTCCAATATGAAAATCTACCGCCGTGGGCTTGGTGCCCTAGATACGCAAATGTCGCGCGTGCGGCACGTCAAGTTGGGTAGATTCAGCCTGCTTCACCATCGTTGACCGACAGTGGGCATCTGTTGATTGTGCTAGTACAGGATACGGATATGACGATGGTTGATGGTATTAGGGACTTCCAATAGTACAATGGCTCTATTTTGGGGGGAGATTCATAGCGGAATGTCCTCGGTTCGGTGGCTTTCCCCGTCCCGATGTTTTCCCCGTGTTTCGATATTTGCTTTACCTTAGCTTTGGTTCTTCTCTACTTTGTGGATGACTTGTATGATGGCTACATGGACGCTCGTGGAGGGCGATTAGTATATTAATGATCTACTTCTCTATCGGTCGGTAACCCCGCCAACTCAGCTACTGTCACGATTAATATACTGATGATCTAGTTCTCTATCGGTCGGTAACACCGCCAACTCAGCCACTGTCCGCGCAGCGGGAAAGCCCATTGATGCTCCTTGGGTCCAAGAAACACGATTTATCTCCGAGTACTTCGGTCCGATTAGAGGAGCTATTATTGGATGCTGTGCAAGAAGGACACTCGCGGGTAGGGAGTAAGCTGAGGGCGCTTATTTGAACCATGCCTGAGGGCGAAGTAGAAGAGGCCAGGAGAGGGTTGGTAGAGATGGTAGAGGGAGTGGAGAGGCTGCGACGGATATGGATGTTGGACCTTCAAGCATTGCTCGCGAGGAAGGATGAACTCTTAGAGGCCGTCCAGTTTGGCCGATACTCTAATTGCCAGACCCTCGACCAAATCGCAGATGGTTCAGATCGAATTGGTCGAATGAACTGTCAAATTGAGCACATGGAACACACCATTTTCGAGTACTCGAGTATTCTACTCGAGCTCGACAGACGCTCACTACGGGTGGAAATGCGAGCGGAATCGCAGCCTGATGGGACGCAGATGCAAGCTTTGAACAACGGCATGATCAGACGTGAACCTGTGCCGGCAGACACTGGCACTGCGGTTGGGAAGCACGAGGTGGCGAAGGAGGACTTCCCGCCGCCGCCGCCGCAGCAGCATCAGCAGCTCGAGATGGGTTTCGAAAAAATGGCGGTTTGGGAGGTCGACAAGAAAGGAGAAAAAAAGGACGAGGTGGAAGATGTCGGACGAGGGGTGACGGGCCAGCAGCAGGCAGAGACCCCGTGGCACGCCACTGAACAGTCGGGATCACACGCCCCCGGCCCTCAGGATGGCGATGAACAGCGAGGTCGAAAACAAAGTGAGATGGAGCAGCCGGCGCAACAACAGCAGCAGCAGCAGCAGCAGCAGCAGCAGCAGCAGCGGTGGTTGGGGACATACGAGAACAGCTAGACCGAGGGTGAACAGCCAGAGCAGATGCTGAAAAGCAAGCGCACGAGAGAGAAGACGGACAAACTCTGTCTGGAGGGAGGACAACAAGAGCCACAACAAGACTGGGGTTCATGGCTGGGCAAGGACGCTTGGCTACACCGTCGTGGTGTTCTCCTCTTACCTCCTTGGAACGATCGGGGTTGTGGAAGAGGAAAAAGGGAAAAAATGTGGCTGATGTGATGAAATTAGAGGTGGTTGTAGAATGAGGAAGGAGACGGAAAGTGGTTGAGAAGGGCGGAGAGATGGAGACGGGCGAGGGCGAGCAGGAGCTACCACCACTGTCGCCGCCGATATTCGTCATACCTACCTACTCTTCCTACTCACCGCAAAACATGATTCATACCTCCTACTCCTACTGCTGCTTTCTACCACGGTTTGGATTTGTGTCGTCCCGACGTCAAATAGACGGTATGATACGCAAAGCAGTATTTTTATGCATAAACGTAGTCACGCGTAACCAATATGTGGTCGCCGTAATGATCGTATTTGCGTATAAATACCTGCAGCTGGAAAAATTCGTTCTGGTCTGCCCGGTAATATTTATGGCCGACAAATGAACATTTTGCTTGTACATGAGATGCTAAGATAGCTACTCTCTGTACAGCAAAAGTACTATGTCCCGTATAACGCCATAGGATAATGCCCTAACCCCCCCCACACTCTTTATGCGTGTGCGCAGCGGTTAATGTGCGGTGGGAACACGTACAAATCCATTGAGCACGGGGGGAAAGTTGGATATAAGGCTGGCTTGTAGTCCAGAGGTGCTCAATGTATTATGTAGGTGGTATACGAGCAATTGAGTACAGACGAAAACGTAAAATGACCAACATTCCTGTGCTTGTTATACAGTTTACCAGTACCGTATCATATGTAAGTTTCGTCAAGTTGCAGAACTGTTCAGACGGTCATTAACTCTCATCACGGTATCGTAGTTTGTAGCAGCGTGAATTCAAACCCCTGCAACATTCTAGTGCCAGTGGTCGCTTTTCCGGCGTGGAGTATGCCCGAATAATTTGACTCTCGACTAAACAACCTCGTGACACGTAGCGGTGACACGTAGCGAGGGGTTCGAGCTCTGATGCATTGGTATCCTGAAACAAACACGGTTTTGGTTTGTGTCACCCCGACGTCAAATAGGCGTCGAGTCAACTCTGGAATATGATAGCTTTTATGTTGAGGAATTGGGTGATTGCGAATATGGAGTATCATGGACTGGACACAGATCTTCTGGTCGGAAGATTTTTAATGGTGAAAATGCGATTCTTCTGCATTTCAGCATTGAAGATTCATTGATGGAGATTTGGGAGGCAGACAGCTGATTTTGGACTTTTGGAATAAACATTTTCTGCATCTCATTGTCTAGTATGACGTTATTATGTTTTGCATTTGTTCGTTTGAAATTTCGATGGGTTTTGGTGTGTACCCAGCCGGCAGGCAGTTATCTGATTATACAGTGAGTTTTGGGACTACTGCTGTCCTAGTACACTCATTCGACCCTATTTCACCAGCTGATGCTCGTTTGATTACAGTGGTAAAACTCCACTAGTTACGGCAGCTGAGTCCAGATTACCGGGTTGATGTTGGAAAATTTATAGTTTTAGGACTGCCGTGCTATTCCACGCGTTTCAACCCTATATCACTAGCCGATGTCCGTTTGATTATTGTGGTTAAATTCCACTAGTTACGGCAGCTGAGTGTTCATTACCGGGTTGATGTTAAGAGTTTTCGATTCTGGATTTTGGTTTTCGGACTTTGGATTTTGGAGTTTTCGGACTTTGGGTTTTGGAGTTTTCAGACTCTGGATTTTGGTTTTCGGACCTTGGATTTTGGATTTTGGATCTTAGATTGTTGTGGAGATCGATTCTGGGTGCTGTCCCTGGATTGTGATTCTTGGTTTTCGGGTTAAAGTTCAGGGACTACGGTACTGCAATCTTTCTTTTTGTCACAACAGTGCAGGGAGTACATTGATTGACTGAAACATTGATTGACTCGTGTTACCTTGAGGAAAGGATAACATGGTGTCATGCCGTACCAAATACAGAGCAAGGAGACTCTGTTGATTGTGCTATGTACAGGAGACGGATACGACGATGGTTGATGGTATTAGGGAGTTTCAATAGTACATTAGCTCTATTGTCGTGGGGGATTCATAGCGGAATATCCCCGGTTCGGCGGCTTTTCCCGTGCCGATGTTTTCCCCGAGTTTCTATCTTTGGTTTGCCTTTGCTTTGGTTCTCCTCTACTTTATGGGTGACCTGTATGATGGCTACATGGGCGCTCGTGGAGCGCGATTAATATATTGATGATCAAGTTCTCTATAGGTCGGTAACCCCGCAAACTCAGCTACTGTCCATGCAGCGGGAAAGCTCATTGGTACTCCTTGGATCCAAGAAACAACATCGTCCGTGTTGTGACTGAAGTAGCTCAACGTGTGGAGCTTCTAACTAACACATATATATATGCTTTAGGGCTCGAAGCACCCCATCTCGTCATCATTGATCTTCGGGGACCCCCTCCTTGCCACGGAAAACGTACTGACTCTAACCGAAGCAGCTCAACGGGTGGGGCTTCTAACTATTAATAGCAAGCTTTAAACTAGCACTTTGGTGTACGACTACAGTGCGTACTTCGGAGTACATAGACACATGCTACGGGAAAGGTGCACCCTTTTTTTTCTGAGGCTCTTCACTCGAGGACCTCTATACCTCACCAAAAATATTGCCTTGAGTAAACTAGAAGTGCAGCCCGATGACCAACCCATGGCCTAGGTATACAAATATTCATATTTCAAAACAAGAATGGCATTCTGACGAATTTGGGTTGAGGAGCCCCCGTCAATCAGAAAATATTTTTGGCATAAAGTGCTACCTCCATCGTAGCACGCGCCCATTCTGCTCCAGATACCTCATGTTTTACCGTAGCCGGGGTTAGAACCGCTTCGTGTGCATGTGTTGGAGTTTTGTACTGGTATCACTGTTAGAGCTATGCTCCACTAAACCTAATCGAGGCATGACGTTTCTGTGGTGGTACCGTTAGGTTTATTATAATTTCGTAAACACGAGAAAGCACGTCCTTGACGGGCCTCGGTGCAGCAACAACGGAACTGGCTGCACGCCATGGGACTGGGCACTGTTAGTACGTGGTATGTACTGGTATGCGATGGCCACACGTAAACGAGAGGTGCGCACGTATCGTTGGAATGCTATTGAGATTTGATACTACCCCGGTGGTGCTAAGGAAATGTATTAATTCCCGAGCACACGGAACCAGGGCAGGTGTGATGTCCTATGCTATGGCACGACTTTTAGAGATACGTATGCATGTTCGACGTTTTTATAATGGGCATCTACGCATTGTCGACAGGTCATCCAGTTACTACACTATGCCCCCGACACCGCCAATACGGGCGGTGGGGCCTTTTGATAGACCCTAGTTTGCTGTATTGTGGAGAGCAAAAACGTTGCGAAGGCTAGCTCTAGATTTAGCCCGCGACTACGTGGCGCAGCATTTGCACCTTTGAAACGTCGCCCACAACAACGACGGCTTCTCCTCCCTCCGACTTGATCTCCTCGGCGACGGCCTGCAGCTTATCCTCTGTTCTGGAAGACAATACTACCTGGCACGGATTGCGGAGGTTGCAGCGAGAAAATCCGAACGTATCCCAATCAATTGGTGCCTGCTTCAATTGCTTGTCGACAATACAACGAGGCTACGCGATGCATTTGAGATCTAGAGTAATCCACTGCCAAGCAGTTGAACCGCAACCCAACTGCGACAGTTGTTATCCACAAGTGTGATGGTCTAGCTTTGAATATAGAATGCCAAGCATACGTTTTGGTTGTGATTGGGGCCGGCTCCATGGAATCGATTGGCCGGGTTGGTCAATTTGGTTCTACTGCGCCGAGGCGAAGAGGCCGACAGAAGCTGAACGAACTGGGCGTGCTTCATACACAAGTATAACAGTAGACACTTTTACTCGCACCCTGCTAGAGACTGCTGGGCAAAGCGCCAGGCAGAGAGTAACAGCGTGCCAGACAGTATATAATGTTTGGTTGCGCCTACAGCTGGGTTCGATCAACAGGATGCACGCATGCAAACACTTTGAGAAAATCATGTCATGGCAGAGAACCAAATGTATTGAGCACAATATGTCCATAGAAGAAGTGTGTTTAGGTACGTAGGTACCGATGCTTGGTTTGTTTGGCGCTTTTGGTGTGACTTAGCCGCACACAGTGCTGCTTTGATATAGACGCTCTTCGAACTGGTCGCGTTCACGACATACTCTCCATGTCATAAAATACCCCAGTGACCCGATCAGAAAAACAGTCAGGAATTAACACCATTGACTAACACTCAGAACTTCCCGAAACATGCGAGCAGTTAATGCGACCTA
>JAYJMJ010300945.1:0-10038 GCA_036873875.1 Laminaria ephemera | reverse complement strand
TGTATGTATGTATGTATGTATGTATGTATGTATGTATGTATGTATGTATGTATGTATGTATGTGTGTATTATGCTGTGTGTCTTGTATTGTGTGTCTGTCGCCGGCCTAGAATGCACATTGCACGACGCACACCAAACCGCTCGCGATGAGCCCGGGGTCGGATTGATGAGCAAGATAGGAAGAAGATTAACTCGCCAGTTTCTTGTCAAGTCGTCAAGAGGTCGTAGAAGGAGCTCGATTTGAGTCGTCAGTTTCCCACCCCATATCTCATCTCCAATCGCTAAAAAAAAAGACATATAGGGCTGGAAGGGATTTCAATACGGAAGAAAATTGTTTGCTAGGCGGGCATGTGGCAACATCACACACTGGAGTGCTTGAGGCGATGATAGCAACATCTGCTACCGCGGTGCCCACAAGGCATCCCACTGCCTGATGCCTTTATGGCCACTCAGAAGTGCTCTCGCCCCCATCCGCAGCACTTGGTTAGATCTCGTGGAGCTCTGTGGGTGGGATACTGATGGTGCTGGCGAACGGTCATTCTCATCTTCTTTTTGTTTTTCAAGCATGGAAAAACACTCAGGTTTGACCTCATTTTTGAAGAACGTACTTCATCGCCACGAGTGTCACAAGTAACCCCACTGTAGAAGACGTTGCAGGCAGGCTGTTACTGATCTGGATCGATCCCGGAGCACGCATGCTCTAGTCGCGGGTTCCTATGGCTACCGTTGTGAATCCCTCGGCCACTCGCCTAAAATCGAGTGCACGTACCAGGTACAAGGTACTACAACAGACGATGCCTACGTACGATCTATATTTTTCGAAGGGATTTTGAACTTCTACTCGTTTTTCATAGGGCCTTTTCGAAACCAGGTTCACTCCTTCTCTTACCCCTCGGTGTACGAACCTGCTCTCCTTGAGCTCGCTGAACACCGACATTAACGTGTGGGGTGTGTGGTGTGCGGTCGGTTTGGCGTAGTGCACGCTGACAACAAAAAATACCACCAGTACTCGTGCAACTACTGTACTGCTATGCTGTGTGCTTCGGCTGGCCTCGGTACTGTACACACTATTAATATGTACTGCTGTCCTGTACTGGCACGTAGGTGTCATACTACATTCCGGTGCCAGGTACCAGGTACTACATACGATACCTTCGTACGATCTGTACTTTTCGAAGGGGTTTTGAACTTTTACTCGTTTTTCGAAGAGCCTATTCGAAACCAGGCTCACTCCCCCTTCTAACCCTCCGTGTACGAGTAGCTCCTGCTCGTCTCGAGCTCGCCGAAAACCAGTATTAAGGTGTGGATGGAGTGTTTGGTGTGCGGTCAGTTTGGCGTAGTGCACGCCGATAACGAAAGATACAACCAGTACTCGTGCAACTACGGTACTGCTGTGCTGTGTGCTTCGGCTGGTGTCGGTGCTGTACGGACTATTTACACGTACTGCTGTCCTGTACTGGTACGTAGGTATCGTTCACCGGTACTACCTACCAGGTACTCCATATGATACCTCATCACCCTGTGGATATATATTGTGTACAAGGCTTTCCTTCGGAGCGGCCATAGTCAGGGCGACGCAGGCAATAGCAAAGGGTATGGCGATTTTGTTAACATCGGCGCAGGAGCATTTCGGCGGTCAGTGTCGGTGTTTTTGTCAACACGTCGTGGCCGGAAGACAACTCGAGGTAGCAGCAGCAGCAGCAGCAGCAGCAACAAACAACAACAACAACAACAACAACAA
This sequence comes from Laminaria ephemera, assembly GCA_036873875.1. Lineage (NCBI taxonomy): Eukaryota > Phaeophyceae > Laminariales > Laminariaceae > Laminaria > Laminaria ephemera. The sequence continues at coordinate 8,297 of JAYJMJ010300945.1, read as the reverse complement.
CAACAACAACAACAAAAGAACATTACATTTTCACGAATCGTGACATTTGTGTGGAATCCTGATTTTGAATACTGGTAATAATAGTTTTGAATTTTTCCCTAAAAATTGATGTCAGGATTCCTGACAAAAAAAACGTGGTCTTGTTTTTTTATAGTGACATGTCATAATTTCTTTGGTCTACATGTACCGAGCTTTACCCCGATGCTCTCCGGGCATACCGGCAGAAAACCCGGACGCCACGAGGGCACAACCTACACCGCATCACGCAACAGACACTGCTCGTTGTTGTGCTTGACAGCAGTAGACACAACCCAACCTTTTCTGATACGTGCATTTGATGTCACGGCTTGTCAGTAAAAAATAACTCACACAGCAGTCAGTGGCAGACGGCTGCAAGCAACAACAAAAAAGAAACGAAAAAAGCAGATCAGCAAGCAGCAGCAGAGCAGCACTACCACCAGCACCAGCACTAATAAAAGGAGAGCAGTGCCACCGGAGCACAACAACACCATATAGTAGGGAGACAGTGGGTATATAACAACGACAGCAGAACAACAGCATCAGCGGTGGCAGCAGCAGCAATATCATGGAGCAGCAGCAGCCTCTTTCCGCAAAAATATTTCTAATACGTCGTCAGCTGTGAATTCGACCAATGGAGTGTCGATATTCATATTTGCAAGCTGCGCAATACTTCGGCCGGCGGCTCTTTCGTGTCAATTTTTATTACTTGCTTGCTGGCGTGGTGCGAGATGCGAGGGGCGGGCTTTTCTTGCCATTAGTTTGCTGGAAATGCGGCCTGAGAACGCAAGGAATATGGGTTTCATACTCTGCACGTCCGAACTCGGAACGCCGGAAAGAAAGAGCAACCCGCAAAAATGCGAAAGAAAACAGCAGTTCCGGCTTTCCAACCTACCACAGCAAGCAGCAGTTATGGGTCTAGCCGCGTCTTGCCTTGATGGTGGCGGGAGACAGACCCCAAGCGGAGGGCGATATGACCCCAAGGCCAGCAGCAGTGGGGGTAGTTACTGCTATGCGAAGTCGAAGACAGATGGGTCATACGAAATGACCAAGTCAAAACGGGTCAACACTAGAAGATTCTAAGGAGATTCTGAAATGATTGTGAAAGCTCTTTGGCAGTGTAGTGGGTGGCGTGTGCTCTTTGCGGGCTGTTCATCACAAATGGGCTTCACGTTCGTCACGAAATACTGTCTTACGGGCCAGTGATAACGACCCGAGATTGCGTAATCCTATATGTATCTATATATTCCACGTTCGGCCTATGGAAGTCCCGGCGGCCAGCCTTGCCTAATGCAGTTATGATGGATATTTCACACGGACTGAAAAATCCTCATTACTGCCACTCTTCTAGTGTCATAGGTAAACTGCGCATCCGCCTACTCCTATGCGACGCACGATCGAGAAGGTCACAGTGGTCCAACGAGGTACGGGCGCTCAACCCCGCTTGTGCCAAACCGTGTGAAATCTTACCTAATCGTAGCACGTATCTACGCCGGTCACCCACTCAAACGCTCAGCCGGTCTAAGTTTCGTCGATGCGCCTTGCGAAACATGGCAGCTAGATCTATTTTGAGGAACAGAGACGCGAATCTGATTAAGTTTTAACATGAAACCACAACACTGGGGCAATTGTGAAATTCGGTTTCATGTAAGGGGTAACGCCAGCCAAAGGTGACGATCTATAGACATTTCGTCAATGCTGTTCGCCATGGTTTCGCCCACATATGCACCTGCCATACCTTAATACTAGCCATTATATCATGCCTTAAACTAAACAACTCCTTCCGTGCCGTGCTCACCGTCGGCAGAGTTACTGCTGAAATCCGTGCTGCCATCGACGTGGATCGCCGATTGATTTGCGTAGATGGCACCTGAGGGAAGCAAGGGGATGTTAATGACAGTCCTAGATTAAACCCAGGAACCTAACAACGGCAACGGTGTGTGTATCTTTCTGTTCGTGAGCAGTTCTTGTAACTAACATCTACTACAACGCCAAGAGGTTTCGTTCCGTGGTGAGAACGTGAGGAGTACAGAGGGGAAACATCTGTGACTTCTTTCCATAGACAACATATTAACTACCTTTGTGGCATGATGAGCGCACAGTAACAATATTGAACTGGGGGCAGGAACCCTGACGGTTTAGTGCGGAATATGACGAGTCGTCGAAAACCACCTCGTCTTACAGCAAACAGCCCGATCCGACTTTGAGAATCCAGCTGAAACAAAGAGTTAGCTTAACAGTCTAGTTGTTATTTACGTAGATAGGTCAATGTGTTCGTAGAGAAGCACGCAGACGATCACATAGCCGTTTGTAAATAATATGTGTTAGGGCCGGCGCCTCCGCCCCAGTGGCGGAGGACAACTAGAAATGAGAGATCAACTGTTTGTCATGCAGTATATGCCATCTATATCGTTGGGGATAGTCCTAGCTAGCTATATGGGGGAACTAGGGAATCGGGCCTGCCCCTTCGCCTCAAAGGCGGAGGTGCCATATTTAGAAACTTTCAGATCAACGGAATATCATGTAGTGCATGCCAAATACGTAGTGGGCGATAGTCCCATCAGTGAATTGTTAAATCTGTTTGTCTTGTGGGTCATTGGAGAATGTATGTAGTCCATAAGGTGTAAGGTTGTATAGCTGCCGATAGGAACACGCGCAGCAGGGTATTTGTAACTATCATCAACTTGTCTGCGTTCGTGGACGATGAATGGTCGTTGTACAAACTCCAGCAGTTGTCAGCATCAGCCGGCAGTAGAAGCCAGCGTCGTAAGTTAGCAGCAAGAGCCAGTAGCAGCAACAAGCGGCCGCAAGCAGCAGCCAGCAGCAGCAATAAGAAAGATAGCAGCCAGCTGCTACAGCAGCAGCCTCAGCAGCAGACACAGAGCAGGCAGCAGCAGCAGGCAGTATCTGGCATTAAATACTACAGCAATAGCCAGCAGCAGCCAGCAGGGGCATCGATACCCAGCAACAGGTAGCAGGCAGCAGAAGGGAGCAAAGCAGGCAGCAGCTAGTAGCAGCAAGTAGATGCAGCAGCAGCAGCAGCAGCAGCTCGGTTGGTGTCTTTACAAATAACAGGGGTTTCCATAAAATTAAACTGTAACCTGTGCGTTTTAGCTGGCTCTGTTTATACGTAATTACAAGTTCACCCTGGTTCAGTACCTCCACACAGGAAGCCATGATCGACCGTCCCCACCATGGTCTTATGTTCGTCGGTTCAAGCGCCATGCAGACGACGACAAGTTCAAGCATCTGTCGTCTGTGTGTTGCTTGCGATGCCCTAAATAACTGTTCAACGAGGTGCGCAATAGCACGCTGAATCCAAGGAAAAGCAACGCCTCAGTTTTTTTGTCCCGGCTCTTTCTTGTAGCATAGTATGATATGGCATGATTCGCGGATGTAAAAATGTGTTTCACCGTAATTAATCCGTGACATGATACGAAATTTGCACGGAGACATCGTATGGTCGTACTAAACCTAAGCTATGGTATGGGGAGTTCCCCCCTGTTCCCTGCCACTGAGTTTGGACGTATCGTGCGACTGCTTAGTACTTCGCTCAAAAACGCGGTTAAAGGATTGTTTTGGCGCGGATCGTGCCAAGCAAATACATTGCAGTGCATGTGACAAAACCTAAAGTCACAGAGGTAGCCTCTCGGGAGTGGCCCCGAGTCGCTGAAAACAGATGTCCTATAGTTGACCCCTCCACAGTACAACAAGCACTCATACTTCTGCTACTGTCAATTGCTGTGCACGTTTGATGTAAAAATATTACGTACCATGTATGATATACCAGGTACTGCAGCAGCAGCCGCAGCACAATATCAGCAGTACGTGGAGCAACACCAGAAAGCAGGAGGCTCCACCAACTGTCTGTAATACCGCAAAACCCATACCGGGGTACTATTGTGCACGTGCAGCAGCAGCAACCGTACATAGCAGAATCAGCCGTGTTAGTTGTGCTGATAGCAGCGCAGCAGCAGAACAGAACTGCAGCGTCAGCGCTACTCCAAATATCGTAGCCCAGCAATAGAGCAGCCGCAGTGTGTACTACAGTTCAGTTTACGAACGTCGTAGCATAAACTACACAACAATACAGGGTATCAAAGCCATTTCCAGCATAAAATCAGGGTAGAAACACCTTCGAATGCGAAACAAATACAAAATCAGAGAGAGATCTGTAATGCAGAGAATATTTGAGGTGTATATTAATTCCTCGGACGACCGCTATTTTTCCGTCCATACTGGTACATGAGCACAGAGCATCGCAGCACATCAAAGCTGCAGTAGACAGCAGGCAGCAGGTCATCGCAAGACCTAGAGTTCACACAGCGTTATCATCCTAGACTGCCGGAACATACGATACGTATACGCACAGCAGTAGAACGTGCTGAGACCACTTGACCTGCTGGTCGTATCTCATTATATTATGGATGAGGGGGACTGCTGTACCTATGTAACGTATACAGTGAAGCAGGCATCTACGATATTATCTATGTTTGGTTGTAAGAGCTGAAAGTACAGGCCGTGAAGTTACCCGAAGCCACGATCGTCCCCCCCATGGTCTATCGTTCGTCCGCACAAGGGCCACAACAGATGACAAACACATATCCAAGCGTATGCCATTGACTTTGTTGCTCGCGATGTCATAGATCGATGTGCAGCAATGTGAGCTATATCACACTAAATACAAGATAAATCCATCAAAAGATCCGCCCTCTGTTTTATCAGCTCTAGCTATTTATAGTGTAAGATTATCAAGATCAGGGACCCGGTTTCAGGGACCGGGTTACAGCTTGTGGCACTTGCACTCAACAGCGCGTATGTCCCTCCTCTATGCACTATCACGTTAATTTGATGTATGTGAAGAACGACATCAGAGTGCGATGATTGGTTGTATCTAACTTGATGATTGGCTATATCTAACCTTCGTCGTATTGTTGGGTAAGGGGGGTACGGTCGTTGCAGCTGTTTCTGGCTTGTGTTTTTTCCTGCTTTTAAATCCAGTACGCTCGGCACTGCGTCCCCAAAGTCCTTAGTGTAAGTGATATATCCAATTTCTGTGAGACTCCTGAGTTTGTAACCACAAATTGTCTATCCTTGTTCGATGAAGAGAGACCACAGACTCTAGATGTGCTGTACGACGATGGGTACACAGACAGGAACAATAGGCACACAAAACGATTTTATGTGAAGGTCAAGAACGCGTACACGCTTTGTGGCGAAATAATTAGTTTCGGGCCCTACGACTAGTAGCAACATCTATCCTCATGGACATCACCACGGTATACAGACACCACACAACGTCTGCGGCCAGATAACCGATTGTCAGTTGTTTACCCCGATGACGGTGGTTCAGAAATATGTTGTTGTGTACTTAGTTTAAAATGTGATTGTTGCTCTAGGTCACTCCACGTAGTCACACCCGAAGGTGGTGCAACATCAACCGGACATTTTCACACCAAGTGCGTTACATCGGGTGCCTTTATTATAGACTGAACAAACAAAATGGGCTGAACCACCGCACGGGTTGAACTGGAGATGTTTTTTCGTTGTATTTTATCCCACTTTTACTTTCCTGTTTCTGGACAAGCCGTGGTCACAGGTTTCGTCTCTTCCCCCCGGTACGTGCCTTTATTTTTATCGCGCAGAGGATTCAGCATTCCCAACGCTCGTCTACGTTCAGCGAATTTTGCTAACTCGAGCTCTCGCGCTTTCCGCATTTTGTTGGCCCAAGAAAAAGTCCCTACGAGAAAGAATATGCACTCGGGGGGTCTCGAACCTGCATAATCGACCTTAGCGGTTACAAGGCTAACCCACTAGACCATCGCGGACGCAAAGGTATGCTAACTCGATTGAGGTAACATAATGCAATCGACCCCCTATGTGTGTACAACTGCTACAATGTGTGCAAAGCGGGTGGTAGGTGACGTGGTAACGGGTTTCATACAGGATGTATGGAAGCGAGTGTATTTTGCACCACTGTGGCTTGCCCTTCGTGGCCTTGTCTCGCGAGGTTGCATTTGTGAACTCCAAACAGCTAAATAAATATTATCTCCGAGTCGGCCGGTTATACGCCAACCCTGCGTCCTACCCCTTGCTTCTGTGAGTGAGGAGTGGGGGGGATACAGCACCGCATTCCAAGCATGGGAATACCTAATAGGTCCCGAGCGCTCCAGTAGCAGTCGCTGTCTGCTTAGCGTCGTGTATGCTCGTCACACACGTAAAACCTATTTGCTCTTCACTCACCCCCTCGATACTCCGCGGAATTGTTCGCCAAATGGGTATCGCCGAAAATGTATACCGCCGAAGCTTCGGCATATATTGCACCTGCGCGTAGGCGAAGAAGACAACATTTTTAGTATAGATCACCACAAAAAACGCGAATATCGCTGCCTTGCGTTTGCAAAAAGAAAACTTTCTAGGTGAATGGTCGTATTTTTTGTTGTCGACAACGACACGGCATAGGGGCATGGCTTGATGAGTAGAAAACAGGCATGTGCTGGCGACCAGAAAGGTAGGGACGAGAAGAAAGTATATATATACGTGTAATGTAAACATGTTTTTGTTTTTTATGTAACATCACGGGTGGGCTGGACCCCCCCCCGTTTCGTCGACATACTAGAACGCGGGAGAAGGCAGACCTTCTGAACACCATTTCGAAAAGCAGCTATGACGCAAAATCCGCAAAAACGTCGGCAAAAACCAAACGGCAGCCTTTGGAAGCATCTTTTCGAACGCCAAAAAAACACGTCTTACTCACAGAACGTGAGCAAATCGGCCCGTTTTGGGATATTTTACATTTGAAAAGCTTAGCAGAGATCGGCCTTCTGCCCCCCTTGTTATTATTTTGACCAAAGGGGTGGTCCCGTCCACCCGGGATGTACGAAACACGCCCCAAGAAACGACCTAGGAGTCGCCTCCCTAAACATACCAACTCGTGAAAACTAACCTAACCACACCTAATCCCCACCGTAGATTTGGCGCCGAGCATGTTTACGAGTACTGCCTGAAGGTGCGATCATTGGGAACTCTCTGGTGCTCAATTCACATCGTATACCCTAATATCTACAACCAATACATGATATATTTGTGGGGCTTGCTCCTGGCAATGGTGTGGCCGTGCCTACCCCGTCGAATTACGGACCCAATAAAGGTAGTAAAAGCTGCTCTTCTCAACGCAGAAGCTCCATGCAAACGATGAATACATGTGCATGTTGTCATGATCCGTGGTTTATTTTATTACCCGGATGGCTTAGGGACCGGTTTCTGCTGTTTCGGCGTCTAAGATTCGCAGATGATCCCTTTAGCTGAAACTGGTGCATTAACTACCAACTGCACCTGCAGGTTTGCAATAAACCTAGTTCGAAATAGCGCGAGATGAAGGCTACGGTAGAAAGAGGTGTTACTGTTAGAGCTCGTGCGAGTGGCTGCCCTATTTATTTGCCGTCTTAAAACCTTCGTGCCTTTCCATTTCGCGATATTAAACGCCACCACGCAATTGCTTGTTACGCTGTGCCATAAAAATAGTTTGAAATCAGTATTTGAGTGAGTTGTTGTGAAACCACTCGAGTGACTGCCGATTGTGAAAATGGGGGTACCACCGCCCGCCGTAGCCTCGGAGACATCATTTTCGCAGTAGAAACAAATACCCGCCCTTGCCGTAGCCTCGGTTGAAAAATCATGTTTGCAGTAGAAACAACCCCCACCCTGTCTTAGACTCGGTCGCGACATCATTTTCGCAGTAGAAACAAATACCCGTCCTTGCCGTAGACTCAGTCGAAAAATCATGTTTCCAGTAGAAACAAATATCCCCCCTGCCGTAGCCGCTGTCGAAAATAATTTTCGCAATAGAATCAACCCCCCCCCCCTGCCTTAGCCTCGGTCGCGACATCATTTTCCGTGTGGAAACAAATACCCGCCCTTGCCGTAGCCTCGGTCAAATAATCATTTTTGCAGTAGAAACAAATATCCACCCATGCCGTAGCCTCGGTCGAAGCATCATTTTTGCAATATAAGCAAGGACTCCTAAGGGGCTATGAATGTCGCTTGCGCATATCCGATACGCTGAGGCCTAGCGATCAACCGCATTTTACTTTGACAGGGACATAATAGGTTAGCGCACCGCCAGTAAAAAATCGTCCAGTGGGGCAATTTAATTTTTTAGCAGTGGTGCGTGGAAAAAAAGAAAAAAAAATAGAAGGAAAATTTCCAGTACCTGCGACGGCGTTTTCCATTCGGGGCTGCGCGTGCTGTCGCTCCTGGGATGATACGCAACACGGCCG
>JAYJMJ010300936.1:0-10039 GCA_036873875.1 Laminaria ephemera | reverse complement strand
TTCTTTGATAACAGCCAGTGAAAAATTAAAAGAGCGCTACTTTAATCAGAGTGATTTATGTTCTCATTCCTTTTTGATGAGCGGTCTTAATATTTTGAATCAAGCAGACATCAATTTTCAAAAAGCCAAAAACAAGCGTTTACATGCAGAGATTTCGCTTTCCAAGATTTGCTATTTAAACAGGCAAATAGAAAAGGCACCAGTCGCACAACCGGCAGCTATTAAAACCTCGAACTACGCGGTATCTTCTCCAAAAGGGGCATCAAAAATCACTGAATCAAAAGTCATAACGAAGGCAGCTAGCAAACCTGCGACAGTTAGTGCAACGGTCAGTGTTCCTAAGAAAATGCAAAAAATTGGCTTTAGCTCTGAAGCGGACATTCTGAAAAAGATTGAAGCAGAAGCGAAGGAAAAAATGATCAGACCTAAGGAGTTAAGTCTAGATTTGATCAATAAAGTTTGGGATGAACATTATGATGGATTAGACTCACAGACGATAAAAACGGCTTTGAAGGCTAAGAAAATAGAGATCATTGACAACAATACGGTAGTTATCCATGTTCCATCTCCAAACTCACATGCCACTTTATCTTCGGAATTTGAGTTGCTCCAGAACATTAGAGATGCTTTTGATATAGAAATGTTGAAGGTAGAACCCGTGTTGAACAATGAATTGTTTCCTGAGTATAGAAAGTTTGTTCATAAAAAATCAAAGTCAGGAAGAGAGATATTTGAAAAGATGGTTCAAAATAACCCGAGCATTAAAACATTAAAGGATAAATTCGACCTCAAAGTTGATTCTTAGCGATAATACCAACAATTATGAAAGATCAATCCATCTGGTTTTTAGAAAATATAAATGTGAATGATATTTTCTGCCCAAACAAATTGGGCAACTCAATTACAGATCATCAAGTCAAAACTTTTAAGAAGGGAGAATATATTTATATGCCAGAAGATTTGTCTGATAAAATTTATATCATAGTAGATGGTAGAGTCAAGATAGGTTCTTATAATGATTCAGGTAAAGAAATCACGAAATCTATCATTGGAAAAGGCGAAATGTTTGGCGAAGAATATACTTTGGTTGCCGTTGCAGATTACCTTTTAAAAAACAAAAATGGAGTGGCAATTTCTAATCTTTCTTCAAGCCGTGCTCTGAGAGATGTGGCGAAAACTCACGATTCAGAATATTTTGCAAGTGCTGTTGGAGAAGTGAATGTTGTAAACTTGATGAAAGAAAAAAATGCAGTCATTGGTGGTGAAGGAAACGACACCGCTTACTTCAACAACAGCTTCGAAGGATTCACCTACGACGTCTTGGCTGACGGCAGCCTTCAAGTCACTGGCTCGACAGGAACCGATATCCTGACTGGTGTCGAGCAACTCGAATTCTCTGATAAAACGATCAGCGTTGCAGACGTGATCGCTCAAGTCGAAGCTGGCGACGCAGCGGCCGCTGACGACATTGCTGCGATTGAAGCTCAACTAGAAGCTGCCAACGCAGAAGCCGCCGAGTTGCAAGCCAAACTGGATGCTGCAAACGAAAAGCTTGCTGCTGAAGGCACAGAAAATACACAGCTTGAAGGCAAGCTTGATACTGCCAACGAAAATTTGGCGGCTGAAGAAGCTGAGAACGCTCAGCTTGAAGACAAGCTTACTGCTGAAGAAGCCGAGAATACAAAGCTTGAAGGCCAGCTTGATGCTGCCAACGAGAATCTTGCTGCTGAGCAAGCCGAGAACGCTCAATTGCAGTCACAGCTTGAAGCGGCTAACCAGCAAGTTGATGCGGCTCGTGCCGATGCTGATCACGCCCAAGCCAAACTTGGCAATGCACAGTCAGCTTTGGAAGCCGCTTTGGCAGCCAACAGCAACACTGAAACACTTCAAGCCGAGCTTGATTTGGCAGTAGCTCAAGCCGAAGCTGCACAAGCCGACGCTGCTACAGCACAGGCTGAAGCACAAGCTGCTCAGCACCAAGCTGCGATGACTCAGTCAGCGTTGGACAACGCTTTGGCTGACGACGCTGCTGACGATGCTGCTGTCGCTCAGGCTCAAGCCGACGTTCACGCTGCACAAGCCGCAACGGCTCAAGCGGAAGCCCAATTGGCTGATGCCCAAGCTGACGCTGCCGCCGACTTGGCTGCAGCCGGCCAAGAAATCAGTGCTGCCCGTGCTGAAATCGACGGTTTGCGAGCAGGCGTAGACGAATTGGAAGCTAAAGCTGATCAAGCTAAAGCTCAAGCCCAGCGAGCTCAACAAGCACTAGAGCAAGCTCTGGCTTCTGGACAGGCTGATCAAAACTTGATCGACCAACTACGAGCTGACTTGGAAGCCAAGAACGCTGAATCTCAGTTTAACGAAGCTCAGTACAACGATAATGAGCAGCAAGTTAAGCAGCAGACCCAAGAGATCAAAGACAGTTTTAACTATGACAGCGGAAGCCGTCACGGTTCGTACTCATCGTTCCAAGGATATTGATCCACTGACGATTGCAACAGCGAGTTAGCCTTGTTGCAACAAGCAGATTGATGGTCCTTTTTTGGACAGATGTCACCCAAGCCCCGGCAATTTTGTCGGGGCTTTTTTGTGGTTGAAGTTGCGCGATTTGCTAAATATTCAAATAAAGCGGCTAACGCGAAGCGTTCTAGATACAAGCTCGATACAAAGCTAGATACAAGCTCGACGCGCAAGCGAGTGCACCACAACACCTGCAAATATGCACTCGCTTGTGCGCTTGCGCGTCGGTCGAGCTTGTATTAGATTAGTGCAACTTCAAAACGCGCCGTGCTAGTTGTTAAACGATGATCTGCGAATCGCTGTTGAATCAACAAACAGCCCGACAATCAATTTGGGTAGCCGAAACTTCCGAATTCGGAACCAGAACCAGCAGCAGCCTGGACATTGTTTTGGAACACTGGCTTAGGCGTAGCCTGAGCATTCTGAAGCCCGTCGTTTGACGGGAAACCGAATTGATTACTCGGCGTCGAAACGCTCTGCGAACCTACCGCCGCGTAATCTCCAGGGTAATCAAACCCTCGCGGAGCCCCGGACGTCTCGACTGTCATGCCGGTCGTCTCTGGTGCAACGCCGCCCATCATCCCTTCAAATGAGACCGCTTCGTAGGGAACCGGCTGGTGCATTTCCTCGCCCGAGCGAAGCAACTCACCGGTGGCACGTTTCAAATCAATCAGTGCGATCGCCTGGCTCGTCTGGCTTTGAGCTAACCGGGCTTCGGCCGCCGTCAATCTGGCTTGAGATGCCAGTAAGTCTTCGATGTAAAGACTGCCAGTTTTTCGATCGTCGAGGTTGAGCTTTTGCCGCTGCTGAATCAAATCCAACTCCTGAGCCGCCTTTTGTAAAGCTTTGAAATTGTTCTCGTTCTCACGGTTTAGCCGCTCGATCTCACGCCCAGCAATACGAGTGTCAAGCACAACGTCTCCGACCTGTTTCTCGAACTGTCGCTGAAAGACTTGCGCTTCATATTGGCTTTTCCTAAGTCGACTTTTGGCGGCCCGATTCCCCAGCGGAACTTCGAACTCAAAGCCGACTGTATAACTCGGCTCGCCAGTTGCAAACTGATCTCCAAATGCACCCGAAAAGCTCTTATTCCCTCGCAAGCCCGAAACGTAACTCGAGACGACTGCATCGAGTTGGGGTAGTAACTGGTTCGCAGCCACCTGTTTGCGAATCGCACTCGAACGAATCTGCATGATCGCGGCTCGAACTTCAGGTCGATTTCGAATCGCGGCTTGCACCAACTGCTCCGATTCAACCCGAAATCCCATCGGCAACATCATCGGCTCGGGAAGCAACTCGATCTGATCGACTGTCTCCGAATTCGCCCCCATCACCAAGTTGATCAGTGTGTCCTGAGCATTGATCAAATCGTATTCTGCCCGAATCGACGCCGAGCGACGGGCCGCGACTGCTGCTTCGGCTCGCAGCAATTGATCATTGCGGACGTCGATTCCTTTCCTGGATTTCAACTGACGAAACAGTTCCTGGGCCAGTTCGACTGACTGTCGGTTTTGCACCAACACAGCACGTTGAAAGTAAATGTTCCAATAAGCGGCAACGACATCGACCAAGTAGACTTGCAGCTCGGCAAGCGATTCACTGCTGATCGACTGTAGATCGAGATCCGCCAAGGCAATCTGGGACGAATTGAACGAGGGCCCTGCCCCGCGTAACAACGGTTGTCGATAATCAAGCACCAGTTGAGAACTGCCTTGGTCGGGAGGCGTCAAAAACGTTGAGTTGTTCTCCACCGTCCCAAAGGTCTGACCTATCGAAAGCTCGCCACCGGATCTCAATCGCTTCGTCAAACCCGATTCTAAGGCCCACTCCTTCTGAATAAATTGACTCGCAGTTCCGCCAGCTGTCAGTGTTGAACCAATCGGGTCGTTGGTGTCATTCCATGTCGAGTTGACGAACGTGGACCAATCGAAGTCCGCAGTGACTTCGCTCAATGCCGCTTGCTGAATCTGCGGCTGAGTGTTGAGAATCTGAATCTGAGGAGCCGCTCGCAACGCCATGAAAATGACTTCGTCAAGCGTCGTGACTAGCTGCTGCCGACCACGAAGCTGCGGTTGATGGATCTGTTGAGCCCACCAAGTAGGATTGGAATTGGAGCGCTTTTTGACCGGAGCTTTTGTCTTTGATTTTGATTTGCCTTTGAGATCCGGAAGTTCCTTGATCTCCAATACATCGGACTCGAACTTGCCGACGATGCTTTGGTCGTCTGATTTCGATTTGAACTTCGGCAACGGAGCGAGTTCCAAATCGGCTCGTTCTTTCTCTAGGGGCGTTGCTTCAGGCTTAGTGCTTGGAAGATTAACCAGCGGAATAAAGTCGTCGTTGTAGTCGTCCGAACTAGGGCTTGGGGGAACAGACTCTTCAAGAATTGAATCGCTCATTGGCGTCGCCGTTTCGAGCAACTCATCAACGCTTGGCTCCTCGACGACCAGCTCTTGGGTGACTGGTTCTTCCGTGACTAATTCCATGACCGGCTCTTCATCAATCGCCGGCTCAAGCGTCAAGTCTTCATTCACAATGGGTTCCGCAATGGGTTCCGCAATGGGTTCCGGCAAAGAATCGTCGAGCATGGAATCGTCGAGTAGAGAATCTTCCAGCAGAGAATCTTCCAGCAGAGAATCGCCAATCGCTGGTTCTTCCGTTACTACACCTTCAATTACTAGAGCATCGACCGTTGGCTCAATTTTTACTATTGGCGTCGTTGGTTCAATCGTGGATTCTGGAACGGGATCCTTCCAAGCGGAGGATTCAAATTCGTCTGCCGGAAATTCGTTGGGCAGATCTTCGATCGCTTCAAAACCCACATCGCTATTGCGCTGGCGCTCGATCATTTCGACTTCCTCAGCCGTTAACGAACCCCATCCGCCAATTTCGTTTGCGGAAACGTCATTGCTCTCAACCGACACATGGCTTGGTGAATCCAAACTACTTGAAGAAAACTGTGTTACCAATTGGGCAAGTCGCGGTTGCTGTTGAATCTGATTTGACTGAATCTGGGTCGTTCGAATCTGAGTCGGTTGAATTGACAAAGGAGCCGTCACACCCAAGCCGTCTTCGTCAACGTTACTACCCCACCTCAAAACTTCTGGCGTTGCCCCCAAAGGCGTAGATTCGGTCTCAGGTGCCGACCAGGATTCGTCAAATTGGCATTGAGCGACTGTCGGCGGTGATGAACCATCGGTTTGATAATGCGCGTGTGCAATTGCGGATTCACGGTCCTGAACCGGGGCAAGGCCGTTCGCAAAGACTGAGTCCGCTCCGCCCATTTTGTTGCTTGGAGACTGCGGAGCTTTTTTCGCGACCACAGTTACAAAGATTGCGACAACCAAAGCTGCGGCGACCGTAATTTGAATGGCCGACAATAGCCATGAAGATGCGGGGCTTGACGTCTGATTCATCGTTTCTCCGGTCAGCGAACTGACCTTGTTGAACGTTTCGATTGAAACCAAAAGGCACACGTAGAACGGTCGTCCTACCTGGTCCTGTTGTGTTGATCGTATGGATCAGAACCACTCACGCACGGTCGTCCGAAAAATGCCGGTTGTTCGTGCTGAAGCAGTTTTGCCAGTTGCTTGAGCTGTAACGATTATCCGGATGGTGTGACGCCAATTTGGCTCAACGGGTTGCCGATTTGGCCCTTAGATCCGGCACAACCCGCAGTTCTTTCCATCTCCCCTAGGTTTCACGCCTGCTCTGCATTTTTCGCACGCCCGTAATTAACTACGCCCTACGTTTTAGCGTTCCATACGTTTTGGCTTCGCGTCACAGCTGTGTCGTTAATACGCCAGAACGTTGCAATCTACAGCTAGCGTTCACATAGAGATTATTGAAATGTCATTACACCCACACCACCAAGACGGCAACGTAAGCCCTGAAGGCCTGTTGTCAGCGATCGAAGATCTGGCCACAAGTTCCAAACAAGCCGTGGATTCTTCACGTCGCGGCAACGACCGCATGACGTTGAACTCGGTTGTTGAGCTAGTTCCAGGAAACGTCTCTGGTCGCGATGGCCGCACCTACAACGGAACTTGTCGCGACATTTCCAACCGTGGTTGCCGGTTGATTTTGACTCAGCCATTAATCGTCGGCGACATCTACTTGATGACAGTCAACAACGAAGAACTGGGCCTCGACCCATCGTTTGGACGCTGCGTTCGCTGCCACATGATTCGCGAAGACGCATTTGAAGTTGGCTTGAACTTCCTTAGCCCAGTTGAGTTTGCAACTCCTGCTGAAAACCCTGCTGCACTGCTTGACCTCAACATTGGCTAGTCGTTTCGCCAATCAGAAAACCTGGATCGCTTAATCCTTCTCACTTTCAACACACCAATTCAAAATGTCTCACGACGAACAAACAACTTCAGATGTTGAACCAGTGCCTCCGGCAGTACAAACTGCTGCCCCGACTTCAACTCCCACCCCTTCGCTTCCAGGCTTACTCAAAGCCCTTGAAGTGATCGCCTCGCAAAGCACTAGCCGTCGCGAAATGTTTGAGTCGTCGTTAAAGGCAATCGCGTTACATTTCGACGCGTTCTGGGGATTGCTCGAACTTCAAGCCGGTGGACGCACGATCACTCGTGAGTTCAAAAGCCGTGAGATGAATACTTCGGAGTGTATTGAATACGCTTACGCTCTTTCGGTTGAAGCTCAGATGGACGCCAGGAGTAAAGGCAAAGCCATTCCTACTCCAGATGGAAACTACGCTGCAATTTCATCGCCGATCATGGACCCACACAGTGATTCTGTTTTCGGAACCATGACCTTTTTCAATCGGCTTGAAAGCCCGGAAAAGTCTCAACAGATGGTTGCCGAAGTCGAAAAAGCGCTTGCACACATTAGTGCTTTGAAACCACATGCTCCAGCAAGCTCCCAACAAAAAGCCCAAGAGCAAGACGGGAGCCTTCAAGCGTTCCTAGGAGCCGCAAAATACGATGACGTTCGTGGATTGTGCTTTGCTCTAGTTAACAGTTACTGCCAAAAACTAAACTGTCAGCGAACCGCGATTGGCTTGGTCGAAAACAACGAAATCAAGCTATATGCAATTTCCGGCCTTGATACGATCGTCGAAAACAGTCCAGCAATCATCAACATTCGCCAAGCCCAAGAAGAATGCCTTGATCAGGACCGCCGCGTGATCGTGCAGCAGCCAACCACAGAATTCGCGGCCGAGAGTGACGGGCTTTTAATCCACAGACGTTGGCACCAACAAGCCAGCGCAGCCGCGGTCGCTTCGTTTCCGATTCGAATTGACGGCGTGAAGGTTGCCGTGTTGAGTTTCGAAAGAAACTTGACTGAACCTTTTTCAGAAGAAGAAGCCGACAAGATCGAGAAAACAATCCAATCGTTTGGACCGGCTATCAAAGTCATGAAGCGTTCTAACCGCTCGCTTCGCACCCACTTCTCAGAACGTTTTTACGACGGCCTGATCAAACCACTCAAAAGCAAAGTCGTCTTCTTGTCTGCCGCGGCAGCGTTGGCGTTCTTTATACTTGGTTGGTTGCCATATCGCCCAACGGTCCCCTGCACTGTTGAGCCGGCCAAAATCAATCACTTGATCGCTCCTTACGATGCAGTGTTGGCAAGTGCCGAACTGTTCGCTGGCGACAAAATTACTGCTGGGCAGCCAATCGTGACTTTCGAAACCAAAGCCTTGGAACTGGAACGCGATTCAGTCCTGGCGACGATTAAGTCAAAGGAAGTTGCCAGAAACCAGGCACTAGCCGACCGTGAAAAAACGGCCGCCATGATTATCAACGCTGAAGTTGATGCACTGGCGGTTCAGCTGGAATCAATCGAACGAAAAATCTCACAAGGCGTCTTGTGCGCGACTTACGACGGTGAAATCATTCGCGGAGATTTGCGGCATCAGATCGGCCAAGTCGTCGCCAAGGGCACAAGCTTGATTCAAGTCGCTCCTGCAGAAGGAATGCGAATTGAACTTCAAATTCCAGAATCAAAAGCAACGCTGATCCAACCAGGCTATGAAGGTTACTTCTCTTCTGGAGCTCGACCAAGCGACCGTCATCGGTTCAAGATCACCAAAATCACTCCTTCGACGATAGTCCACAACGGAGGAAATGTAGTACTTGCCGAAGCCGAAGTCACTGGAGATTCCGAGTGGCTGAGAACTGGAATGACGGGCTACGCAAACGTTCACGCTGGCTGGCAGCCGGTTTGGTGGATGACAACTCATGGCGTCATTGATCGCCTACGATTGGGGTTCTGGCTATGAGTCAAGTTCAAACACCACCCGCACCGGCCGACAACGAAGATCCGTTAGCCGCAGCGATCGAGAAACTACAAAGCACACAGCTCAGTGCGCGACAGGACTTGAAAGTCAGTCGCCACTTGTTTCGCGGTACGCCGTCCTACATTGTTCATGATCCGATCAGTTTTCAATCGCATCGCTTCTCACAAAGTGATTACGAAGTGTTGTCGTCACTCGACAAGAACCGAACGCTCAAAGAAGTTTACACTTCACTTGTGGGGCAAGGCAAAGCCGAAGACGACGAGCGCTCGTTCTATGAATTCGTACTCAATCTCCAGATGTGTGGCTTGCTTGACCTGCCCATCACCAATGGAAATCGGCTTTACCAGCGATACCAACAACGCCAGGAAAAGGCCAATAAGAAGTCATTGATGAAATTGTTGTTCATCAAGATTCCACTGTTCAACCCAAACGGTTTTCTCGATCGCACGATGCATCTGGCAAAACCGTTGTTCACAAAGGCATTTTTCTACATCTTTTGCGCCATGATGATGGGGGCAATTGGTTTGCTAATTTTGCGATGGGATGAGTTTTACATGCCGATGGCCGATCTGTTGGCCACGCGAAATCTGCTCATCTTAGTAGTCGTCATGACGGGTCTAAAATTCTGGCACGAACTTGGACACGCCTACGCTTGCAAATTGCATGACGGAGCGGTCCCCGACATGGGTGGTTTCCTGATGGTCGGAATGCCAATGGCCTACGTCGACGTCAGCTCTTCGTGGAGCTTTGCTTCGCGACGAGCCCGCATCATGGTGGGCCTGGGCGGAATGTACTTCGAAATGATTTCCGCTTGTATCGCAATGTTTGTCTGGGCTGCTACCAGTGAAGGGGTCGTTCACTCGACCGCACACTTCGTGGTCTTGATGGCAAGTTTCATGACGATCATGTTCAACGCTAACCCGCTGATGCGCTACGACGGTTACTACATTCTTAGTGACATGACTGGAATCCCGAACTTGCGAGGAAGATCGACCCAATACGCCAGCGATCTGATGAAACGAATCACTCTTGGACTTCCAATGGGGAATTCAGGACAAGGACACACTTCGGACAACTCGATTCGCGAAATGGTCTGGATGCTGTGCTATGGCATCGCTGCTGTGATCTACCAGTTTTGGTTGATCCTCGTCATCGCTTTCATGATCGCCAGCCAGTACTTCATTGTTGGCATGGCAGTTGGAGCGATGTTTGGAGCGTCAGCAGTCGTGCTCCCACTAAAAAATTGCTTGC
>JAYJMJ010300908.1:0-10040 GCA_036873875.1 Laminaria ephemera | reverse complement strand
GTATTACTAAGATAGAATAGCTGTCGCTAGGAACTGGCGACGCAGGATCTTTGTACCTCGTCAACTTGTGTGCGATGGTGTACAGCGGATGCTTCACGCAACTCCAAACAGGTCCCTATTTTGGTTGCGTCCAAAACCTACAAACTCGCATTACTCAGGGAAATACCCCTGCTATAGCGTACACGATAGAGGTAGCACTCCTTGGCCGAAATATTTCTCACTGACAGGGCTCCCTCCTTAACTGAGGAACCCCCCGATATCGTCAGAATGCCCTTGTTGTTTCGCACGACCATGACATTCGTTGTATACCGCACACTGTAGACCATGGGATTGTTCTTCGGGTTGCACTGTGGCGTTTTTTTCCAAGTCAGTTTCTCGGTGAGTATTAGAGAGCTCCTCAAACCCCAGAAAATTCGCGTGCACTCCCTGCCATGACTTGCATCCCAACCAAAAGCCGCACCTAATGGCCCAAACTCTGCACAGACCAGGTACTATATTGCCTCAAAGTGCAATAATGACTTTTCCATGCATAATGTTCGCCATAATGCCTACCAGGGTATGCAACTCCCTCCGCCGTCCCAAAACGTGTTGTGCGCAGAAAACAGAGCACTCAGCTCGCTCGTGGTTTGCATCGAGGAGCGCATCGCATCAAGCTGCTCGGCTGATAGCAGGAGAGGGGATACGCATGGTACACCATCACCACGCCATTCGTCCGTTTTCGAAGGCGACACAAAACACAACGGGTGCATGTCACGGCTAAAACAAGTACAAGTGGCGGCGGCGGCGCCGGTTCGCACGAAATAGGCCACAAGTGCGAACGGCGCCCGCGAACGGCAACCGAAAATCTGGAAAGGCGACAACACAGGGTTGCCGTTCGCGGGCGCAAAATACCGTCCTGTGATTCTCGTCCTATGATACCTGCCGTTGCAGGCCTTGTACGGTGGGATGCTGACGCATGGCTTCCATTATGGAGGTTATGCCACCCTCGGAAACGATCTGAGCTCCGTTAGAAGGAGACCGAAGAGCCATAGCCGCCATTGTCGCACACCCGTGCTCCTGCCAAAATACAAAAAAAAAAGAAAAAGGATGGCAAAGAAAGAAAGATGGAAGATGAAAACGAAAGAACAAAAAAGGAAGATTTTATACGTAGACGACAGATGAAAGGGTAGATGACAGGAGAAAGGTGGAACACAAAAGCTGGTGTCAACAGATAAAGTCGACGGTCGAAAGATGAATTCTGAAAGAGTAAAGAGCCACGGCCGTCATCGTCTCACACCCGTACTCCCGCAAGAGACAAAAAAAAACATGCGGCAAGAAAAAGGCCCAAAAGACAAAAAATGAAGCATGAAACACGAAAGACGATAGGGAAGCATGACAAAAGAAAAAAAGAAAAGTGGCACAAGAATAAGGGCCGAAACACGAAACACGAAAGAAGACAGACTAACAAGAAGGATGAAAGAAGAAAGATAGACAAACGAAATAAAAAAGAATAAAGAAGAAAGAGGATATACTCTTACGCCTGCCTACCTGCAAGGTTTTGCCGGCCTTGTGCTGCGACATGCACCCGAGCACGAGCCGCGAACCGTCCCCCCTTTTCCCTTACCGCCAACGCAACAGCAACAACTCCTCTCGTGGTGGCGGTTACACGTTAACCCCAACCGTCACATCCTGCAAGGTTTTGTCGGCCTTGTGCTGTGACATGCACCCGAACACGAGCCGCAACCCGCCCTCCTTCAAAACCTCCTCTCGTAGTGACGGTTACGCATTGAACCCAACCGAACAGCAACAACTCCTCTCGTGGTGACGGTTACACATTAACCCTAACCGAACAGCAACAAATTATCTCGTCGTGACGTTTACAGAATAACCCCAACCGAACAGCGCCAAATTATCTCGTGGTGACGTTTTCACATTAACTCTAACCGGCACATCCCATACCTGCAAGGTTTTGTCGGCCTTGTGCTGCGACATGCATCCGAGCACGAGTCGCAACCCGCCTTCCTGCAGCAGTCGTGTCTTCAGCATGTCGTTGCCGGAGATATTCCGGAAGAGGGACAAGCCGGTGCGGCACACGATCGCATCAAGGGGAAATCTTACGATAGCCCCGCTCACAAGCTCCAGTCCGCCGTTCTCCACTATCTGTCATTGCGACGGGCGGAGGCGTGGGTGTTGGGGGGAACGACACGTAAAGACTAGCTCGAACACAATGATTAGACGCAGTATGTGTGTGTTGTCGTTCAACCGTCGTTTCTACCCGATGGCATCAGCACAGCCAGTCCGCGCGGTGTGGTACTAAACGTAAAAAAGTACCTTAATCACACGTAGGGGTGGATTTTCGGACTGGGAGCGGCAAGAAACGGAAAGGAGCATTCCGTTAGCGCCGTACTATAGTACATACTGTATAATGTATCTATCTCTACGGGGTGCATGATTTCGGGGGCAAAAAAGGGAACAATAAAAAAAAAACGAAATCTAAACGCTTTTCGGGGATGATACGATTGAGGTGCCACTTTTTGTCTGAAACGTTTTCAGAACGGCGGGGCTCCTTAGCCCAAAATCGTCGGGATTTCGTTCTTTTTTTTTTGCACAAAAAATCGTTGAATACCTAGGCCATGGCACTGTTCATCGGGTAGCACTTTTGTTTTCCCCCAAATGAGTCCACTTTGGGAGCGGCTTAGAACTCAAGTGAAGAGTCTCAGAAAAAAAATGAGCTTGCGCTGCGGTAGTAATAACGGTGACCGTCGGTAGGGGGCAGTTCGCGCTGCCGTTGCCACGGGGACTGAAGGATACGCCAGCTAACGCTGGATTGCGAACGCATTTTTTTAGGTAAATTGACACGACACTTAATGAAAATACGTGGAACTACTGTGGTGAGCTTAAGCTTTAATTTTTCCCCATCCGCCGGAGGATTTAAAAAAAAAAAAAAAAAAAAAAGTGCACCCTCTACCGTAGCATGCGCTCCAAAAAAAAAAAAAAAAAAAAGGGAAAATTCGAATATGACCATGGAACGAAAAATAATTTTAAAAAAATGATACTGATGGCGGGGGCGACACACCCTCTTCACACGCTCTTGTCGTTTGCCTTTGGCCAGGGGAACGAAAACAAAAACGAAAAAAATAAATAAATAAATAAAAAGTTTCAAGTTAAAAAACAAAAAAAAATGTTGCTGGCGGGAACGACGCACCATCTTCACGCCCTCGTCGTTTGCCGCCAGCTGCTTGAGGGCCAGATACACCGTCGACATCGTGGCAAAAACGGGCAAAAACAACAACAACAATCTGAAAATGCGACCATGACAAGGGAACGAAAAAACCAAAGAAGAAAAAATGCAAACATACGACACACCATCTTCACGCTCTCGTCGTTTGCCGCCAGCTGCTTAAGAGCGAGATACACTGTCGACACCGTGGTAGAGTCGGCCTCGAAAGCTCTTGCCGCGTCTAGGAGGAGTGTGATCAATCCCGCGGACACGAGTGCCTTCACGTTATCGTAAGTTCCTGAGAAAGCAGGGAAACCACAATGAGACGAACGACAGACAAACGATAGCCAGGCATACGAAAGCCAGACAAGCAAAACAGTCAGACAAACGGCAGCCAGATACACAGTAACAACAGAAAATAGAGCCAGAAAAACGGAGGCGCCTTTACCGGTCTTTGACCCACAAATCATACCAGATACTCTACCAAACATATTTCACTTTACAGAGGTTTTGAGGCTGGTTGTCGTGTTTTTGTGTTTATTTTTTTTACAAATCGCGAGAGGGCGTCGACCCAACCCAACCCTAACCCCAACCTTAACCCAGGCTAAGGCTCATACCTGAGCGCGGCTTCGCCGCGCGTTTTGGAAAAAACTGAGAAAACTGTGCGGACCACCTCAAAAATCCAACTATATTTGGTACTTTATCTGGTACGATTTGTGGGTTGAGAACACCGTAAAGGCTACTGGAAAATCGGCGGCCAGACAAACGACAGCCGGAGAAACTGCCATCGGTAGGGGCTGTGAAATGGCCGATCTACTAGTCGTTAGTTGGCTATAGTAGGTACAAGGTATTTCACATAGTTGCGTGCGGTAATTTGCGGAGTTCTGCATCTTTGCATCCGACCGGCGCGTATTTGGCACGACGTATTTTAGTATCAATAAATATTAAGTCAGTTAGTAAGTTTATACTCCGCCACCCAATGGCACATATAACGATACATAAGATAACTAGCCATGGAGTCCAGCCAGCTTACAGCCCCAACAATCAGACGAATGACAGCCAGACAAACGACAGCTCGACAAACGACAGCTCGACAAACGACAGCCCGACAAACGACAGTCAGACAAACCATAACCAGGGAAACAAAAACCAGACAAGCGACATCCGGGACCATTGCTAGCTAGGCAAACGACAAACAAACGAACGGCAACCAGATAACCGGCCACGGGACGAGAGAGGTTGGGCCGCGCTACAACAGGTAGGCTCACAAAGCGTAACGTCAACGTTTTCCCGCCTGATCGTCGATCCCTCAGGCAGCCACACGCAACCGAAGCGAGAGCGTGCTCTTTTAGTCAATTGAAGGGGGGTGTTGGGATCATTTCCAGACCTTGGCCCTGAAACGCCAGTAGTATCTTCGAGTCAGTTGTTCTCAAATGGTTTAGGATACGAAAACAGTGAAACCACCTCTTGCGGCTACGCAGTGTTTGTCAACCCTCCCATACCGTAGAACACGTGAGATAGCCAACATAAAACATAGTCCCGGTCGCCCCGGTGGTCAAGTGGTTAACCTCGAACACTACTAAGGTTGGAGTCAGGGGTTCGAATCTCGGTGTATGGAGATTTCTTTTTCTGAGACTTCAACTGCCGAGAGCGCTTTACAGCGTGGGTAAGCACAATATCGACGCGAGTCGACGAGGGAAGAAAGTGCTGAATTCTTCTCGCTATATAAAAACGAAGGCGCGTACCGTAGTGGGGAGGGGGGAGAAGAAGAGCCCCTGCTAAATGACCCCGGATCTGAGTTACGAGTACCAGGGAGGGAGAAGGAGAAAGTAAAAGTGCGAAGATAATAGATGGGATGAGCAAAAAAAACAAACAAAAAAAAAACGTCCCTCGAACGAAATTCAAGGACGATTTTCTCGACAACGGGGAAAATTCGAACACCGAGCGATGCTACGCTAGAGGTAGCACTTTCGGACAATTTTGTTTCTGAACGGCGAGGCTCCTTAACCCCAAAACCGCCGGAATGTCATTCTTGTTCTGCAAATCTCAATATTTTTATTTATACCTGGGCCCATGGGTTTGGTCGTCGAGTTGCACTTTCAGCTTACTCAAAAAAAAAAAAAATTGGGTGAGGTATGAAGCTCGTCAAGCGAGGTACCTCACAAAAAAAAACGGTGCACCTTACCGTACGTATCAAGTGTGGATGGAAATATCTTCACTACAGTATACATCTTTTCCAAACCCACAATTTTCGTTGTGCGTGTTTGATACCCCCCTTGGTTGGAGAAAATCGGCTCTGACATTCCTCCTAAGGGGAGGGGGGGGGGGGGGGTGTATCTTGATTATAGTATACGGTACTTCGGAGTCCTGCAATGTCGGAGGTCGTTCCGGTTATGATATAGCATGGTTTCCTATGCCCCCACCACAAAAAAAACACGCCTAAGGCACACATGGACATCCTCCCCCATGTACCGGTCCAAACCCACACCCTGGCTTTTGACGCACACTGCAGTTTATGCCCACGAACAATAAATAACCCAACAAGAGCATCAGGCTCCCACTTTTGGGGAAGCTGAGAAATTTCGATGGAGATTTCGTGCTCAGCGACGAGCGCTTACACTAAATCCTACATAAGCGCCTACTCTCAAGGTGCTCAAGGTTGGTATCACATTAAGGTTTCAATTCAAGCCTTGCTCCTTCTCGTAGGCATTTCTTGTTGGCGGGCCAATGCCATGCCGTACAGCAGTGCTGCTACCGTACAACAGCACTCTGGATCCATGCAAAAATAAGGCCGGTCTGTATTCCGAGTTTTGCCAAAAGTTGTCAATCTGTATTCGGAGTTTGCCCGGAATTTGCCAAAGTTTTCTATCTGTATTCGGAGTTTCCCAAAGTTAATAATGCGGGTCAAAAACGCCACCTGAAAAGTCCTTCCTTCGGTCGTCTCCAAGCGTAACCGAGCGAAGCGCCGCGCAAGCTTCCCTGGTAACGGCAGCATCTCTATCTTCCTCCCCCACACCGTAACGCCCCAAGGCTGCCTTGAGAACCACTGCGCCCTTTCGCCTCATGAACGATCCTGCACGCACAGCAACGGTCCCGTTGGAATCCATCAGTGCACCTCCAGAAGCATGCGTCAATCCGACTGCTACAGCTAGCCACAGCAGTAGTCCTAAGGCAATGTGGACCCTCTTGTTACGGAGGACCATAGTAATGAGGACCCACGATACGCACAAAAACCTATATATTCCCCTATTTTTACTAACTATATTTGGTCCTAATTACAATGTGAACCCTGTTAGCACTAGAACGCTATAGGGTCCATGAAATGGGCCCAAATATATGTGGTAATACTTGGTTTTAAAGGCATACTCTTTGGGTGGACTTTGAATGCCCCGTTTACCACGCCAAAGCTTTGAAAAGTGATGTACTCTCTGCTGTGGTGGGCCCAAAGAGTCCGGGCTACTTTGACATGGTCGTAGTTTTTTTTTGCGTTTTCCGAGTGGGTGCCAAGACAACGTTAAGGTTGGGTTGGGGCGAGTCTTACTGATGCTTGCTGTCCTCAGTCTTGGTGTGCTAGGCACATAACGCATACCTGGTACAAACGTAAAACACCAGAGGGGTTGTAAAAACATCGGATAGCTCCTGCAGCAGTAGGTCTGAGACAATGTTGATCTTGCGCGAGTTTTACTGACCCTTGTTGTTCTCGGCCGAAGAAAATTGTAGGGTCGTAGCGAGTTTGAAATGACGTTTTGTTCTGAGTCTTGGTGAACACGGTTTTCACGAACTACAGCAGTAGACCGAAGACAATGTCAGGGTATAGTCGGCGTGACTGCGAATGAATGCTGCAGCTAGCTGTAGCTACCACAGCCGTAGCTCAGCTCAGCAGTAGCTCTACAGCAGTAGCTCTACAAGATTAGCCCTAAGACAAAGTTAGGGTTGTTGGAGAGACTTTTACCGACCTTTGTTGTTCTCGGTCTTAGTGCATACGGTCCTCACGAGCTTTAGGCCGGCCGCAACAAGCCCAGCCGTTTCCTCGGCGTTAGCTGGTGAGCTATCAACAGCAGAAACGTCCTCCGAGGTTTGGTTCTTGTCTTGATCCTTGCCGCTACTGTCGTGGCGGCCACCGGCATCAACCGCGTTAGTCCACCGCAAGAGCAGCGAGGTTAGCTGACGACAAAACACGCACGCGGCAAAAGTGCGAGAACAAGGATGAGTGTCATCGAGGAAATAGAACATGGTGTGCTATGATACGTACCAGTGCGGAGCTAGACGTCATCGCGAACACAGAACACGGCTTGCTATATACCAGGCATGTACCAATGCAGAGAGGAAATGGAACACAGCGTGGTCTGATGTGTATCGTACCAATGCAGAGCTAGACGACGAGAGGTAACGTAGTACCTGCGACAGGACAACACCGGCTTCTTTTTTGTTTGCGAACGGTGTTTACATTTGTACGTGGCTTCGTTCGGCACAGATTGTCCAATGGCAGAGCCCTCGAGGCATCAACACAAGCCTACAGAAAGCATCCTGCATCATGCATCATGCATCACATCATAATACTTTCAACGGTGTGTTTAGTAGGTTATAATATACTCTGGGAGTACCCGGGCAAATACCCGAGTACGACCCAAACAACTAGGTTCGGTACCCGGGTACCGGAGAGTAGTAGAGTATATACCCGGGCCAGCTGGCGACCAAACGCGAGCGCGGCGCACGAGCAAAACAAATATTACTTCCACATCGAACAATACGAGCACATATCGTGATTTTGACAGGTGTACAATAGAGCTGCTGCTGTGCTGTAGTCGGTGGGCGCTGATTCTTTCACTACTGCGGCCACGTTTTTGGGCACTAACTATTCGGAGCTTGTGTGGGATAATGTTTGAGGTCGTTGAGGGGACATTGCCGTCTCTATTTCCCCCCCCAAGGAAATAGCAGTTACAAGATTTCTCTTCGGAGTCGTGTTACAGCAGTATTATTATTAGTATAATAACGGGGGTGACGCAAGAAATAGGAAGGCCTAAACCAACCTGACTGAATACTTGTGTATCTATATTTTTTGTATTTCGTTCGTAGAAGACATGCTTTGTATTATTAATTATTATATCGTCGTAGCGCTGGGGACGTTTAATAATGGTACGTACGAAGTATATTAAAATATTTGTTACACAGAAAACAAATACTGAGCAGAAGAGCTGGCGGCAGCAATAAAAAAACACCAAAGAATCACAGCACACTTAGTTACTCTGTTGCAGCCAGACCACAACAGTAGTAGTAGTAGCACCAGCTGCAAAGCATCAGTGCCGAAAAATACAAAGCTACGTATATACAACACTCGTTTTCGCCAATGGAGCGGGTCATTGTCTGTTGTATATCGGGCCCTGTTCATACGTATGTATGTCGTGTGCTGTGCAGCTGTATCGGCGCACACAGCTGCACGTTACCACCTCTCTGTGTGCTGAGGTGCTGCGTGCCGTGTGCTGCTGTTCGGTGTATCGTGTATATTGGTATTTAATGGGTTTCCACCCACGTAACAAGCGTTTTTTATATTAGGGGAACAGGGGCAAACGCAATTACGGCAAAAACAATAGTTACGGCGACCCCAGATTGGTGACGCGTAATTACGTTTACGCCGTTTTGTACATGACTGCCATGAGACAACAGCTACCACAGCAGCAAAAAAAGCAGCCCGCAGAGAGCTAAAACAGCAGTCTGTGTGTCGGTATGTGTGATGAGAGCCAAAGAATTATATACCAGGTAAGAAGGAAAAAAGGCAAAAAAAAAAAAATTTAAAAACACCATTTTGCCGATGCTCGTATTATACGGCCAAACATTGACAAATATTACGTACTCGTATCATACATACAGTCGTGTCCCGCGTTGGTGCAGTATCCTTTAGTGCGGTTCCCCAGTTTAGTGCCGTGAGAATCGCTTGTCACCACCTTACACGTCCTATAGAGTAGTACTGTACTGCACCATCCCGGGATAGTGCGGGGTCCCGATTTAGTGCGGTTATCGTCGTCTGGCAAGGCACAGCCCTAATAATAACGAGGGACCACGACAACTGTACCTGGTACTGTATAGATAGAAGAGTACGAGTATATAGCAGTTATAATTGCACACACGGTTTCGCTCGGGACAGCCCGGCAAGGCTTGCTCGCAGAGCTGGTCCAATTGTACAGCCCCCGGGGTGATCCTAACGTCACAATCCGTATACCAGGTACCAGGTATCAGGTATCACACAGCAGTATGCAGTACAAACACCAACAACAGGCACTACACTACGGTGCGCCGATATCAACCATTTCAGGGTCCACAAATAGCAACCAAAACCACGACAAATATTATCTTACCAGCATCCAGGAAGAGCGTGCAGCAGCACGACTACAGCACGACTAGTACAATGCTGCGCGCTCGTCGGATATCCAATTGAAGTGTAGCTCGGGTACATCCCCAAATCTCAGCAAACCCGGCTGCTTGGCGCTTTTAGCGTTCGATGCTGTATTCGCCATTGGGTTTCGAAATCTTCTCCGTCTCAAGCTCCAAACACAACCTTAAACTAGGTCGGGCGTCACCCCAAACACAACCACAGCCGTGGCCAAACGAACCAAGCACAAGCTGACCTGA
The DNA here is from genome assembly GCA_036873875.1 of Laminaria ephemera. Taxonomy (NCBI): domain Eukaryota; class Phaeophyceae; order Laminariales; family Laminariaceae; genus Laminaria; species Laminaria ephemera. The sequence goes on along the minus strand of JAYJMJ010300908.1, from coordinate 214 downwards.
GCCATGTTGGTATAGACGAACGCGTCGCGATTTCGCTCGTGGTTCCTGCAGGCATCACAGAGCGTTGCCAGGGCGACAAGAAGAACGACGCTGTCAGGACATGACTCCGGCGCGTCCCCACTCAGAAACCTAGCGACGGCACCCACGCCCCCAGCCTGTGCAAGTGGGCAGGGGGGAGGGCCAAGGATAGGCCGGAAGGGGCGCGTTCGAATTG
>JAYJMJ010300897.1:0-10041 GCA_036873875.1 Laminaria ephemera | reverse complement strand
CGGTTCGACCGTGGCTAGCGCCAAAACGGCTAGTCCTGGGAGAGTGCCTGACTAACAAAACAAGCAGCGCCCAAACGCCTCAACGCCTCAGCCACTAGATTCCCGGAAGAACTTCTATTGGGACTTTATCAGACTCGAAAGCTCATCAAACTGCTGTTTCCACTTTTCCGACAGCTGCGGACTAAGCCGAATTGTCTGTGAGATCAATTCTTGAGAGTCGTCATGGTTTCCAGTTTTGAAGAGTGCAAACGCAAGGTTGTATTTTGATTCGAACCAGAGTTCGCTTCCCGGTTGGGTTCCGCTCGCCAGCCTTCGCCAGGTCCCAGACGACTTTTCGAATTGACCGGCTCTGGAAAGCGCACGGCCTAAATGCATCAAGTAGTTCTTATTGTTGGGTGACAATTGATTGAGAACGCTGAACATCTCTATCGCTTGCTCGGCTTCACCGCCGACAAGGTAAAGTTCTGCAAGTCGTGCATAAGCAATCCTCGCATTGGGAGCCGTGGTCAACGCTTGAGGCGAACTTCCCAATACCGAAACAAGTCGCTCGAAAATTGGAATAAGCTTCTTTGTCGAGTTAGGCGTGGGTGGATTGGTCTTCAGGTTATCCCGATAACGCTGGTCTGCGGATTGAGCCAGTTGCACCAACGCAGATTTTTCAAATCGAGTCCCCTTAGCGTTCTCGGACAGCCATATCGCTTGCAGTTCAGCTTGCTCTGCTTCACCGGCTCGATTGGCGAACAGGAACTCGTAGTATCGATATTCAAAATACAGATTGCCAGTTTGCGCAGCTGGGCCAGACTGATTCACTAAATCGCCAGCGACATCCAACCGCTGGCGAACTTGTCGTCGCTCGAAATCTTCAAGTCGAAGGAGCGCGTCAATCACGAGAAGCGAAGATTTGGTTTTGGACTCGAAGGTTTCGTTGGGAAGGCTTCGGTAGTTGAGTTCAGACTTCAGGAGGGAGATAAGTTTTTCAGATTCGTTTTTGGAGTTTGCTTGGAAGTGCTCCAGCCAATCCTCGTATCGACGCTTTACAATTTCATTCAAAGCAGCGGGGTAGTTCAGGCTTTGCTCTGAAACTTCGCTTAAACGGTTGACGGCCTCTGCGGGAGGCACATTGGCAAGGTTGACCCGAAGCTTTTCAAACTCGGCGCGCTTGGCATAAGTCGATCCCGGAAACCGACGAATGATCGCATCGATTGCTCGATTGGTGGTCAGCAAGGAACGGGAGTTCCTGCGGCTAAGTTCGACCAACGAACGAGTGGCCAGCCATTGGGATTCGGCCGCCAACTCGCGGTCCGCTGCCTCAAACGCAAGCGATGCTTCAAGAAAAGCCTCCGCAGCGGCAGAGAAGTTTCTATGTAAGTGGTCAATCTTTGCGATCAGAAACTTGCACTTATAGACATCTAGCGGACTGGTTGTTTCGCCTGCTGCCGCAACGGCATTTTGCAGTTTCGATTTAGCGGTCGCTAGAAAGTCTGGTTGGTTGTTGATTTGAGCGTGGTGGAAATCCAATAGTCCAGCAACCCAAAGCGCCTCAAAACTATTCTCGTTGTCGGTAAATACATCGGTCGGTTGAAACTGATTCTGCTCAGCGAAAAGCGAAATTTGAGCTGCTTGGAATTCACGTGTTAGCCCAACCAATCCAGCTTGTACTAGCTTTTTTGAAACAAGCGGAGCTGAACTTCGAATCCCAAATCCAGAACCAATGACCGTATGCCAATACGAAACGCGCCCGTTTTTTGATAGTTGATTCGCTTTGGAAACAGCCTCCACCGACTCGATGGATCCAGCGTAGTCGTTGAGGTAAATCCGAGAGTTGAATTCCCAGACGTAACGTCGGTCTCTGGTTTTTTGATCGGTCGTCTGATTTTCGATTAGATCAAAACAATATTTTGACTCACTTGGATAGTTGAGCCCGCGTTGAACCATCGCTAGTCCGACCAGAGCACGAACCTGCCACGCGGACGAGAAATCAAACCAAGCTTCTGGGACTCCAGTCAGCGGCTTGTTCGGCTCTAGTTGAAGGAAGTCTCGGAACCTTGCATCGGATTGCCGCAGATGCGTTTTCAGTTCGTTGGGGTTGAGGACTCCAGTGAAGTACGCGGACCAGCCTAAAAGATAATTGGTGTGAAGGAGTAGTCTCTCGGTGCGCAGAATCTCCTTGGAGTCTGTGTCGCCGCCTTGGCTTTGCTTGGCTGCGATTTGATCTTGGTAGGACGACTCGAGAGCCTGATTCAAGTTCGTTAACTCTGCCGTGAGCTCGCGCCATTGATCTTGTTGCGTTGAGATTTGACTGGAGTCGCGACCGCCTTTCCACCACTGGCCGAATAGTATTTCTCCCTCACGGTACTTGGATTGTAGCATCGCGATCCGGATCGAATCTGAGTCGAGCTGCGGGTAAGTTATGAGCAGCAGCTCAGACTTCTCTCGCCATTTGGAGTCCTCTGATTCTCGCCCAGACATCATCCGCTTGGCATAGAGTTGGAGCAGTCGGCGGCCAAGTTGACGGCGTGCCTCAGGGTGGGTTTGGGTTGAAGTCGCCGATTCCAAATGCTCAATCAGCAAGCCGTCTGCGTTGATTCGGTTCAGGTATGTTTCGACTTGCTGAGTCTGCTCAGTGTTGAGTTCCCATTGGGCCGACGCCGGCGTGATGACGAGTAATGAAAGTATCGCAATCAATCCAACGAGCGTGTGCTTGGCAACGCGAATAGCTGAACAGCGGAATTGAAACATGCCGGCATCCTACTCAAGTGGCAGATAGGAAACGGACTTGAAGCCACTTGCTCGGCAGGCACCAATCGCTTGCGCGGCCGCTTCGTACGGGACATCGCCGGCAACCCGAACAAATGCCCCGTCTGATTTGTTGGTGAAGCCGTTAAGCAGCTCTTTGATTTCGTCGAGATCGCTGGAGCGAACGGCTCCGACCCGAAATTGAACCTGAGAATTGCTGTGAAATACATCGACGATTGCAGGCTCGAGATTCGAATCCTGCCCCGCCGATTTCTGTTGGTTGACTTTGATGGCCGACGCGATCTCCCGCTCGGGCCGAACGAATGTCGTGGTTACGATGAAGAAGATCAACAATAGAAACACAACATCGATCATGCTGGTCATGGAGAGGTCTATGCGACGCGAGCCAAATTGTTGTCGGTTACTTAGTTTCATTTGAAGCGAGCGGAGGTAAGGCCTTTAAGAACTGTGGTGAGTTTATGTTTGAACTGTCAGGCCTGACCTACGCCTGTTGTTTGCTGACGACTCGGAGAGGCTGTGACTTTTTTTGATAGTCGCCTTTCGCTCCGCGAAAGTAGCGTGTTCAAACGTGCTTTCGCGGAGCGAAAGGCGACACTGTTTTTCGTTCCGAAAAAAAACACAGCCTCTCAGAGTCGTGAGCTGAATTTTCGTCTTCTGTGTTGGTGGCAATTTGTGTGATTCGCGGTTGTGTTTGATGATCGCTGGTGGTCCGGGTGACTCACACGCTGAGGACCGGCTAAACATCCGACACCGCCGATCGAACGTTGAGGAACCCGATGCTGGCCAAGCTTTCAAGCAATTCTGAAACGTGACGACACTCGCAATTCCGATCACAGCGAAGTTGGATTTTCACTTTTCTGTGATCGTTTCCTGATTTCGCCAGCTTACTTTCAATCGCGGCCAAAGCGCTCTTTAACGACAACGGATGACCAGCGATTAAGATCGTGCCCTCAGCATTAAGGTTGATCGTGATCGTCGAGGTTTGAGTCGCGACATCTCCTTGGGTAACTCTTGGTAACGGCAAAGGAATGTCGACTGTTCTTGTGATTTGCGAAACCGTCATGAAAAAGATGATCAGCAGAAAAACAATGTCGATCATCGGTGTCATGTTGAACGAGACGGAGCTGTTAGGTTTTGATTTGCTGAGCTTCATTACTTTTTTCGCCCTAACGGCATCATGATCTGTTCGATGCGTTTACCGGCTTCGGCGACCAGTGAGTCGATTTTGTTGCGGAAGTAGCTCAGGGCCACCATTGTGGGAATCGCGACCAGCAAGCCCAACAGCGTCGTGATCAACGCTTGGCCAATTCCACCGGCAAGTTCCTGCGGGCGAGCCATGCCTTCTAGCGAAGCGATGGTTGTGAAGGCTTCGATCATTCCCAAAACGGTACCAGTCAAGCCAAGCATCGGGGCAATCGCTCCGATCACATTGAGGACTTCGGTGCGGCGGTAGAGCTTGCCCGTTTGGTCTTCACCTGCTTCTTCGACTGCCGAGCGATATTCCGCGTAACCGAACTCGCTGCTTTTATAACGCTCGAGCCCGGCGAGAATGACTTCGGTCGCCAGCGAGTAGTTTTCCTTTTGATGGCAGAGGTCGATCGCTTTGTTGATTTCACCGTGGACGATTAGGGCTTCGAGCTCCGACAGCGCTGCGTCGGGCATGATTCGCTTGCGCGTGATTGTTGTCAGGTGATCGATGATGAAATAGACGCTGATGATCGAGAGAAAGATGATCAAGCCGACGATGAAAATTCCCAGCAAGTTTCCTCCAAACACCATTTTTAAGATGGTCGGCGGAACGGATTCTTCGCCCGATTCTCCACTGACGATCTCAGATAAGGAAACATCATCTTGGAAGCCGAAGGTGGGCTCGGGAAACGCTAGAGAGATCACTGAGAATACAAGGATCAATCCTGCCACGGCAAACAGCCATGATGTTAAACGGTGGTGAAGGTTCAACGACTGTTCCTTGATAAGTGAGTTCGAGCGGCAGTGATCGGCGATTCAAATTAGCGAGTGTCAATTGCGTCCGGTTTGAGATTCCCATGATAAGTTCTTGGGTACCTTTGCAGCAACTGTTGGGAGAGCTTTTTTGATTCGTCGAACTGCCCCCTGAGTTTTGCAATTTCAGCAGCCTGGAATAGACCAGCGGCGGCCAGACTTGGATGCGACTCACCATATAGCGCTGGCAGCCGAATCAGCATCAGGGCAGATTTGGACAGCTCAGTATCTACAACGGAACTGAAAGATTGCGATTCTGCATTCCAGGTTTGTGCATGAATTTCGAATTCGCTTAGCCCGCGATAGTAGATCGCGACCGGTCGAGCATCACCAACGATCGACTTTGAGTTCCGGTCGAGCATCGCCTGAGCCCCGACGTGGTCCCCTGCCCTTTGCAGTGTTCTTGCACGCAGGACTAGCAGCCAGCTTTCAATGAGTTTGCTTTGGTTGCGGCCGAGTCGGCTTAGAGTCGCATTGGCCAACTCGTTTTGGTCAAGTTCAATTTGCATCGATGCCAAGTAGATCGCTAACGCAGTTTGGTCGACCTTTTGAGAGTTGGTTTTATTAATTGAGTCAGAAGATTCAATGGGTTCAACGAGCTGCGATAGTTGCTTGGCTGATCTGCGAACTTGCTCACTGTCAAACCAGATCGGCAGCAAATCAGGTGAGAGGACGCCTTCGCGGTCTTGGGCGATTGGATCCGTTCCCACAATCGCCAATGTTGATTGGCTAACGATGGCTTGGACGGAAGAAGCATGTAAAAACGGGAGCACGGCGCCTGCTCGGTTTGGCGGCGAGTTCCGAGCCGAACGTCCCTGCCCTGCTCGGCTTTTCATCGTCGCCAGGCAAACGAGATACTCGACGTCTGGGCTTGGGAAGCTTGATGTTCCGGTCATCACGGAGTCGAAAATTGGATCGCTGATTTTTCCGGCGCCTGCCCAGTCGCCTTGTTGAATTCTCGTTTTCAATCGAAACAGTGGAAGCCCAATCTGTTTAACGAAGCCGTCGAATTGGGCTTGGCGTTGAGTAAGGTCGGTGCCTTCTTCGTCGGCAAGTTCGGCTTTTAAGACTTGGTCCCAATCAAGTTTGGAGCCATCGGAGAGTTGGATTGCGGAGCGATCGAAACTCGAGATCGTCTTGTCCCGAATCAAAGTCAAATCTCGCAGGACGATTGGCGATTGCGATAACGTCGGTTGAGTTTGCAAAATCTGAATCGTTAGAAACACAAACGCAAACAGAACAAAACTTGATCTCCGAGTTCGTTGAAGCGTGGTGTGATACAGCGATTGGGCCCGAAAGCCGTTTGGGTAGGCCGGCGACGCAATGGGTTGTTGGAATCTAATTTGAGTCACCGCGAATTACTAATTTAAACTCGAAAGCAATCAGGGCCAAACTTGTCTTGGTTTAATGTTCGATTTCGACGCCGAAGTTCAAAAGCGATTCGTGATCGGCACGTTTGAATTGCTTGGCAGCTTCGAAGCCAGTTGCCGAGAGCGAAAAGTCTTTTTGAAGGTGATGAAGTACTAAACCCGATTGGCAGAGCTGTCGGAATCCCTCCAGGAATCGAACCGTCTGTTGAGGGTTGCCTTTCTGCAAGAACAGCAAACGTCGGTCAAGCTCGAACTCAACGCAAACGGCGAGGAAACGTTCGGACGAATCGAACGGTTCACGAGTTGCTCGAATATCCATCGTTCCACGATCGGCTGCAGCGACAAGAATCGTTTTGGCTTCGTCGCAAAGATCGTCTAAATCGCAGACTGCACCGTTGGTGATTGCTCGCGAACAAAGATTGGCGAATCCCATAATGGTCGGTGCGCCGTGGCCGAGGTCCTGCCAAGACTGGTTTAGGTTTTGATCGTCAGCGCCGAAACTTCGAGGTAGCATGAGATTTCCGAGGGTTGAACAACTGTATTTTGCCAGAACCGCTCAGTCGTTGACGCATCCATCCCTTCGGGCTCAATCATGAACCGCAACATTTACTCTCGGGGTTGGGTCCGAGCGTTTACCGAAGTCGCTGGCTGGAGAAGTTAGATGTTCGCGCGATAAAATGTTCGCTCGACTTGAAGATGCCTACAGTTGCGCTCAGTTAAGCGGATGCCAAGAACACTGAGCTTCACAGCAGGCACTGTCACTGATTTGAAATGCGAGCTCACGAAATGTAACTTGCAAATTGGATGCATGAACTGAAATTCGGTGATCGTTCACTTGTAAAACCAGACCCAACGATGCAGTTTTGCGATGATTGGGCAATTTGATTTTCAATCACAGTGCAAACTTTGTGTTCCCAGTTTGGGCGATCCCAGTCGCCCACTGAGCTACAAGATAGAATTCTTGTAGCTCGGGGCGTTCGCGAGACCTGTTTCCTGCTGAGTTTCGTAGTGCCATCAATCGGATTGATTGCAGCACAACAGCTGACTCAGCGTCATCAAAGTCGTCGCAGGACTTATGGCGTACTCAAGACGACAATGAATGGAGCGATGTCCAAAAAGTCAACCGCTCCGTCTGGATTGCAATCCGCTTCGGCTTGATACCCTCCGCTGGACAATAACGCGATGAAAGGCGCGATGTCTAAAAAGTCTACGGTTCCATTCAGATCCACGTCGCCGCAAAGGGGCGCCGCCTGCGAAGGAACCACAGATTTGAAGCTCGTTCCAACCATAAGGTTGTCAATACGAACGGTTTCTGATCCATCCGAACTTGCTTGACGCAATGCGACTGCTGAGATGGTGTCACCAGGGGTACCATTGGTTGCGAGTCGGTCCTCGCCCAAAATCGAAGTATCTGATTCAAGAACAGGATCGATCCAAAGCTTGGCAAGGTTGTTGACCTGATCATAGCTAACAACAGCACGATAGGTGGTTCCAAAGGTTAGGTCTGTTGCCCACGTTGCATCAGCAGTCCCTTCGTCTGAAGCGATTCCTACCGTGAAGTCACCCGCTCCTGACGGTGCTTGAATATCCAGGCGAGCGGACAAATTATCGCCGCCATTACCATCGTAAAAAGTGGCAAAGTATTCGAAGTCAGGAGATCCATCCAATGGGTAAGGTGCCCCCAAATCATCGACCGAAAATTCGAGACTGTAGTACAAAGTACCTGGAGCGCCAGCAAACGGATGATTGACGTCTTGGACGCCAGGCGGACGGTTCTCCGATGACGAACCTTTTGAGGGAGGATTGACCCGTCTGGGCGAGTCAAAGCAGTCCACTCTAGCGAGTCGGCAAGTTTGCGACTCGCATTTGACCCCAAAAAGGTTCTTTATCTCTCAGGATGTAAAACATGAAGTTCTCTCGCTTGGCAACGTCGTCGCGTTGGAGAATGTAAGCCAGGTTTTCCAGCGACTCAGTCTTCCAGCCGTGCATGGCAACCAGGATGTCGCCGTTGACCATGCCTTCTCGTTCAGCTGGGCTGTCAGATCTGACCGAAGTGATTCGCAATCCCTTTTTGTAGTTTGGATGCCGGTTCTTCATTTCGGAATCCGAAGCCGGAACTACCTTGATACCGAGCGGCTGCCAAGCCAAGCTCGCTGCCGAGGCTTGGGCGGTGCGGGCTGCATTGCGGGCCGCGACTCGGGCATCAGCGAGTTTGATCTCGACATCTTTGAGCTGGTTGGATTCGAGGACTTTTAGACTTAATGTAGGTTTTTGAAATCCGATCAGCGAAGTTTGCAGATCGAGATCACAAACCGAATCTCTCCCTTCGATGGAAACAATTTGGCTTCCACTGCGAATTCCTGCTTTGGCGGCTGGTCCGTCTTTTGCAACCGATTCGACTACTAGACGAGGCTGGTTGTCGACATAGACGGTTCTAGTCGTCATGCCGTGAAAGACGGAATTGGGAACGACTTGAGCCATCAGGTCCGCAGCGACTTCGATCGCGTCGTTGACTGGGATCGCAAACGCGATTCCTTGTGCCCCGATTCGCACGGCAACGTTGATGCCGATCATCTCGCCGTTTACGTTAAGCAAAGGGCCGCCCGAGTTACCGGGATTGATCGCTGCGTCGGTTTGAATCAAATTGCGATAGATCTGTTCATCATTGACTTGGACGGTTCTTTTAAGAGCACTGATGATTCCCAGCGTAACCGTGTGCTCGTAACCGTAGGCGTTGCCAACGGCAGTGACTTGTTCGGCGAGCATTAGATCTGAGGAAGATCCGATTTTGATTGTTGGGAGTGGCTTCTTGGTTTCAATCTTCAAGATGGCCAAGTCGGTCGCCGGATCGTGGGCCAGCAATCGAGCGGTTGTTTTTTCTCGCTCGGCCGTTGAGACTTCGATTACCTTGACGCCTTGGACGACATGGTAGTTAGTCAGCACGTAGCCACGTGAGTCAATTACGACGCCAGTTCCCATTCCGTTGACTTGCTTAAGCTTGTCCTCGGATTCATTTTCTGAAGGAACCGTTTTTCGGCCCCGCAGGTTGACTACGGAAAGACGTGAATTTTCAACCGCACGAACCAATGGTGTGAACCGGCTCGAGGTCGGGCGAATTGTATTGTCGGCTTGAGCCGCACGAAGTCCGGTGGTCGACAAAGCGATCACGCAAAGGATCGCGATTCGGATCAAGTGTGTAGGTCTGGATTGCATAAAAGCTCGGTGCGTCCTGAGGGTCAAGCAGGAACGGCGGTCGTGTTACGGGCTAGCACGAACGCCGCGGCAAATGTCTCATAGACGGTTAAATCGGACTGATACGTCCATCCCGTTAAGACCTCAAGGCTTGCCGGTAAACCTTACCAAGCTTGTCAGTCATATTTACAAAGAGCGAAAGCACTGTGTGTTTCTTGGCGGAATTCGAAGGGATAGAGGAGTATTCCTAAAGTCGTTTTCGCTGGTCGGTGGCGGTGATTCGCTGGCTTGTTTCAAAGCCTTTTATGCGGTGATAGTGGGCTCTTAGGCCGTTTTGGGAAACGTATGACGTGACGTTTACCGGCTTGGATCGCTAAAGCTGAGTGAGAAATTGCTTTAACGGCACCATCCAATATTGATTGTCATGGCGATCAAGTACTAAGTATTCGCCCAATCGAAATAGTGAATAGATTGGTTCTTTTGGATCGAAGCCCGTTTCGCCAGGAACAATTTTGACGGTTGCTTCCCGCAGGGTCATTGAATCAAGAGTGATCACGACGATTACGTCTTCGTCATTGGTGAGGACCGCGTGATTGGCGTCAAGGTATTCAAATGCCGATCCAGGATTGGATTCCACAAGAGCGGATCGAGCGGTGAGTTGCTCAGATACATTCTCAGTGTTGCCATACAGTGTGACAGCAGAATATCCATAACGAAGAAT